>SCLH01000123.1:115881-180096 GCA_004367855.1 Oikopleura vanhoeffeni
CAAATAACCGTCGATTTTTCACAATTTCAGACATCAAAATCTATCTCCTCCTAGGATATATTTGCAAAATGGCTCAAATTTTTATCATGTATTCTTAAGAACAATTGTAAGAGACTCACGCGGTTTTTTTTTGCAATTTCCAGCTAAAACTCGAAATACGATTTTTTTGGTCATTTTCCAAAAAATTTCCGAAAAAAAAGTGCTTCGATTTTCTCGTAGGTAGGCGCAAAAGAAAGCTAGTGAAACACTGATGAGAAAGTTGGCTTACGTCAAGTTTTTGAAGTTTTAGTGGTCAAATTCGAGCAAACGTTATTTTTTAACTTCATCTTTTAAAAAATACTTAGAAAAAAATCGAAGAAATGCGAAAATTACGATTTTTTTTGATGATTTGGTTCTCAGTACACTTACTTATTCCCCCATATCAATTTGGAGCCTATAAGGCCTTTATTAAATCAGAGTCGTCTACCCCCTTAAGGCAGTAACCAACGCGTTCCACTGTATTTTAAACATCTGTCGTCAGATGAGGAAGAGTCGTACAATTTTGAAATTTCAGTATATTTTAGATAATTGTCTGAATTGATTTCGGCTTTTTCACATCAATTTCATNAACATGTGCAAAAACACCAATTTATTTCGAAAATTTCTCTAAATTACAAGAAATTTGAAAATCAGGCTTTGTACGGCTGTTAAGCTCACAAATTAAAGTTTATACTGAAAAAAAAAGAAAATTTTGATATCCAGAAGCTAGATGAAATGGGTCCAAAAAATGGAAAAAATCACTTTTTTGACCGGTATACCGGCCGGTCCGGTCATACAAAAAACTTTTGACACCATTTTTTGAAAATTTCAAACAAATATCTCCTAGAATCCGAAGTTTGAACTCAATACGAATTGCGGTTAGCTCAGGACTAACGTTTGAAAATCAGTAAAACCCGTCGGTTACCCCCTTAAGTGGTGAACCACTGTATATTGATTCCGGTCAAGGCTGACTAACTGGTAACGTACTAACAAACCCGGGGTTATAACGAAGTGAACTACCGACCAAATCATCAAAAAAAATTTTTGAAAATCTTGTGTTTTTTTCATTTTCCTAAGTATTTTTTTCAAAATGAATAAAAAAAATTACGTTTGCTTTAATTTGACAACTAAATCGTCAAAATATCATCTTGACGTAGGCCAAATTTCTGATAAGTGTTTAAGTGGCTTTCTTTTTAGTCTACTTACAAAAAAATCGAAGCACTTTATTTCTAGAAAATTTTCTCGTGGGTCCTAAAACAAATCATATTTCGAGTTTTAGGTTGAAATCTCAAAAAATGCTCGAGTTTATTGTTCGTATTTGTATGAGCTAGCTTAGAAAAAATTGAATGAATTTTATAAATTTTCTTAGGAGGAAAGTTTTTCCGACGGATAATTGCCAAAAAACGGTGGTTTTCTCCATATTCTAGAGAAAATAGAGCGAAATTTGAAAAAACTGGTCAAGATTAAGTTTGACCTACCATTTTTACAATTAATATCGAAATTTCAGCTAATTTAGAAATGAAACCTGGGAGGAGATAGTTTTTCCATTTTGGCTTAGGTCCTCTCGTGTTGCTTAAAGGGGGCTAGTTTTATGAGGTCTTTGGAGCTTTAAAATGCTCAAAAGTAATTTGGGGTGATAACAAAGTTTTCTACCGACCAAATTATTAAAAAAAAACGAAGTTTTTTCTAAGTATTTTTTTCAAAATGAAGTTCAATAATAAAGTTCAAAAATGAAGTTCAAAAATAACGTTTACTTTAATTTAACCGCTAAAACTTAAAAATATTACCTTGACGTAAGCCAACTTTCTGATCAGTGTTTTCGTGGCTTTCTTTTAAGCCTAATTTCGGAAAAATCGAAGCAAATTTTTCGGAAATTTTTTTACGTGACCTTCAAAAATTTATATTTCGAGTCAGGAGTCTAAAACTCAAAAAGTGCCGTGAGATTACTGTTTGTATTTGTTCGAGCTAGCTTAGAAAAATTGAATGAATTTAATAACATACAAAAGCAACACAAGAGGACCTAAGCCAAAATAATAAAACTATTCCTCCTAGTATATATGATATAAATTTTTTTATGAAAAAAATTTATTTGTTTTATTGCATAATTTTCGACTTTCGTATTCTTCAGTGCAGCTTTAACGTAGGTTAGACAGAGATTATATAAAGAAAATAAATAGTTTACCTGAATACGATAAAATTCGTACTGAAACAATAGTTTTTCAAATAAAAAATAATAACATTTTTGTTCTAGAAAGTTATAAAATAACAGAAATAAGGCTCCAAAACGCTAAATTTATATTAAACTGAAAAAGAGGAAAATCGAAAATTATGCAATAAAACAAATAAATTTTTTTTCATAAAAAAATTTATATCATATAATATGAAATCGCAAAAAATCACAGTATTCCTCCTAGGTTTTATGTTGAAATTGACTGAAATTTTGACATAAGTTGTAAAAGTAGTAAGCCAAACTTAATTTCAAGCTAGATTTTCAAATATTTTCTCTAGAATGTGAAAAACCACCGTTTTTTGGCAATTATTCGCCGGAAAAACTATCTCCTCCTAGGAAACATTATAAAATTCATTTTTTTTTTCTAAGCTAGCTCATACAAATACAAACAGTAATTTCAAGGTATTTTTTCAGATTCCGACCTCAAACTCGAAATTTAGATTTTTGAAGGTCAAGTGAGAAAATTTCCGAAGAAAAATTAGCTTTGATTTTTTCGAAAGTAGACTAAAAAGAAAGCCACGAAACATCGATCAGAAAGTTGGCTTACGTCAAGGTGATATTTTGAAGTTTTAGTGTTTAAATTAAAGCAAACGTTATTTTTGAACTTGAAAAAAAAAATTTTAAATTTTGGTCGGAAGTACACTTTGTTATCACCCCAAATCAATTTGGAGCATTTTCAAAGCCCCAAAGGCCTCATAAAACCAGCGACCAGTACCCCCTAAGGGTGTGGGTGACGATAATTGAAAGTTATTAGAATACTTTTATGATTGACCTATTTTGTAGAGAATTCCTCGTTGTTTGTTTATGTTCTTAGGATTTTCTTAAATTTTGGATTTTTTTCCAATAAAATCGGTTTTAGATATAAAAATATTTTATGTTCAAAATCATAATCCATAATTTTGAAAATTTAAGATTCGAATTAAAAGTTACCAATTTCGAGCTAAAAATTTTATATAACGTTTAACTATTGAGAATGAAGACACTCAAGTCGAAATACTGCCGAAAAACGGTTAACTTTCGACAAAAAGAAATTGACTAGTCTTTTCTGAGACTACGGAGAAAAAAATTGGAAAAAGGGCTTCATTTTGGCCATGAGCCAGGCTTTGCGGTGTATTTAATGCACAAATTGAAAATTTTCTAGATAATTTCAAGGAGGAGTAGGCTTTTGCGTGAGGCTCCCAAATAAGCTGTTTTGACCACTAGAGGCAAAATTTTGAAAAAAAGGGTTCATTTTCGAATGCGCATCCGGAACCGGAATTGCAAATAACAAGAAAAAATGATGAGAAATGAATGAGGAGTAGGCGTAGTGCTTTTAGGGATGCCTACTGAAAATAATTTTCTAAGCGTAGGTTGAAGTATGAGATGCTCTGAATAGTAATGGCAACTTCCTAAAAAGTTGTACTTCGTATTTGAAAAAAAAATATTTCTGAAACCAGGTTTCTCAGAAACTTCACTTGAAAATTTCGACAAAATAGTCCAATTTTCGCCAGTGGCGATTCGCCACCCACATCGGATGTGGCACATCCTTAAACTCGATCAATTTTGCTCCAAATTAGATCAAACAGCTATTTTCTGAAAACAATCATGTTTGAGAACAGAGTTATGTTTCCCGTTTCCAAAAATATTTCCTGTTTTCTTCTCCCAGCAAAACAATTTTGTAAGCCTTCTTAACTAACCATTTACAAATTTTAGCTACGGTCGTTATTTCTCTCACTATCGCTTTCTCAAATTATTGGCAATTGGCTCTTTTGGTCCTTTGTTTTTTCCCATTGACCGCGTTTACAGGAGTTGTTCAGGGGAAAATTTGGTCGGGACAAGCTCTTACTGATGGAGATGCTTTAGAAGAAGCAGGAAAAATGGTCTCAGAAGCGGTTGAAATGATCAGAACCGTTGCTGCGTTTAATAGAGAACAAATGTTCGATGGACGATACAATGAAGAAATTCTACCAGTGAGTGGTTAACAAATTTAATACAAGGGGGGCATATCGCCGAAAAAACTACGTGATTTTACGATTTTTAGCTAACATCCTTCTAGTGCCCCAATCGCCGAATGAGCCAATATTGCAGAATTCGCGTGGGTTCTAGAGATTTTTATTACAAATTATTTTGATTGTGTTATGAATGACGTCATATATTTCAAAATTAAATTTCTCAAATATACTTGTTCGAATTTTTGTTAGATTGCGTTTGGTGGAGTACTTAATACTGCACATTTTGGCATTTTAGTTAATTTGAACCTATTGTGAATTTCTTTATAAAATTTTAAAACTTCTCAAATTATGGCGTCATTTTGAACAACCACGCGTTTTTCATTTTCGAGCATAATACTTTATTTTTGTCCTCATATCGCCGAAAGTGCCAATATCGCCGAAATTTTTTTGGAAAAAACCTTTGGCGATATTGGGCCTCCCTTTTTAATAACATTTTGGGTAAAGTTTGGTATCAAAACAGCAACAATAAAAATTAAGGCTCTTCAAATGCGGCTTGTGGCCTTTTTTATCTAGTTTACCTCATTTAATCTACGCGTGAACCAATAAAGAAGACCATCGAAAAACACATTTTTGACTAGACATAATTGACTAAACTAGTCACAAACGTTTTATTTATTAGATGTTTTTTGTACAGATGTATTTTGGAGCGCTGCGTAATAACTTTGTATAAAATCTTTTGTTTTTAAATAAAATTTAGAAAATTTGAAAATTTTGCATTTTTAGAAAGTCAGCTAAAAATAAAGGCAAGGAAACTCCAATGAAAAAGGTTATGAAAACATTTGAAGATTTACTAAAAAAACATTTTAGCCCAGGGAACTAGGTTTGAAGCGATCGCATACTTATGGTTTGATGTACGGAGTGTCACAATCAATTCTATTCTACGCTTTTTCTGCCACTTTTATTTATGGCGGATTTTTAGTGCAGAACCACGCCATTACTTACGAGAGAGGTAACGCAGAACTAATTTCTGGAAAAAGCAAACCCTAAATTTAGTTTTCCGAATTTTCTCCGCTGTTATTTTTGGTGGAACACAAATTGGGCGCGCTGCAGCATCTGCTCCAGATTTCTCAAAAGCTAAAGATTCCGCAGCAAGAATTTTCCGTCTTTTGGATAGAGAACCCGCCTATGCTGATCCATATGCCACCAAAGGTAAAATTAAAAATTGAAAAAAAAGTTATAGACTATAACTTATAGTCTATATTATAGACTCTAATATAAATAATCTATAGAAGTGGAGAGTCTCCCCGGGAGACCCAATATCGCCGAAACTTATTCTGCCAAATTCGGAGATATTGGACAGTACTCGGCGATATTGGCACTTCCGGCGATATGTAGACAAAAGTGAAGTTTTACGTTCAAAAATGAAAAAACACGCAAGCTTTCAAAATGAAGCATTCATAATTTGAAAATGTTTTCAATAATGTTTACAAATTGTAATTATATTATAGGTTTAAATGATGTAAAGTACTAAATTGTGTAGAATTAAGTCAAATAAAAAACTAAAAAAGTAAATTTGGAAAATTCAATCTTGAAATATGACGTCATTCGTGTCGCACTCAAATTATTAAAAACCTCAAATTGCGTGGGCGTTTTGGTGATATTGGGTCTTTCGGCGATATTGGCACTGGAAGGACCTCCGCTAAAAATCGTAAAGTGCGTGGGTTCTTTCCAGCAATATTGCCAAATTCGGCAATATATCAGGCCAGCGATATCCTTTTCCCAACCTAAGTCCATCATAAAAATGAATGGATCTCTATAGCGCGTGTTCGAATCCCACTAATGTTGTATCAGTGATTGTCTTAGTAATTGCTTGAGTGATTACACACAGATCAACTTTGACGGTCACAATATCAAGCACCCTTGCATAAAATTATACTCCAGACAATCACTAAGACAACATTAGTAGGATTCGAACACGCGTTTTAAAGATCCATTCATTTTCAGGATGGACTTAGGTTGGGAAAAGGATATATGCCACCTGTAATAGACTTTTAGTTATAGTCTGTAATTTATACATGTGATAATGCAAATTATACTTTTTTATTAAAAGACTAAGCGTATGGTTTTTAGGAGAGAAGTGGGACAATTTTAAGGGTGACATCACTTTCAACAATCTGCAATTCACTTATCCAACTCGCAAAGACATTCAAGTACTCAATGTAAGTTAAACATGTTAAGGGTATCCCTGCCCCTAATTTGACATATTCTCGATAAAATATTAGCCAAACAGGGCCTCGAGGATATAATTCAGATTAGCCTAGGGTGGGAAATGCGAATTCAAAGTTCATGCCGTTTGTTGACACTACCCTTAAAAAAAGCGCATGATCAAGAGCTTCAAGAAAAAAGACAAAAACAATTTTCAAAAGTTGCGGACGGCTGTCAAAAGCCAGTCTCAAAATTATAATTTGAAAATTTCAAATCCGATTTTTACAGCTGTCCAACATTGAAAAAATACAGTTTTGTACATTTTTCTAATCTCCCTAATCAGGCGCTCTTTTTGAGCATATTTTGTTTGAAAAAAATTCGGTTTTTTTTTTGTGGAATTTATTTTTTTGGGAAATTTATTTTTTTTTGAAATTTTTTCGCATAAGGCCGGTTGTAATATCAAAATAAGCGCCTAATCGAGATGTACAAAAATAGTTGCTAAGAAATTTTAAAAAAGTTGAGGACAGCTGTCAAAATCACGTTTCAAAATGAAAATTTCAAAATTTGAAATACGATTTTTACAGCTGTTCAATGTTCAAAATTATTATCTTGTCAATTTTTGGAATCTCCTTGAGGAGGCGCTTTTTTCAAGCTTATTATAATTTTTTTTTCAGAATTTTTACAAAAAAATAATTAATTTATTAATATATATTAAATATATTATATTTATTTATATCCAACAGGCGCTACTTAACCAGTTAAGTGTACTAGTTAAGGGCGTATGCGTCTCTGATTTCACATATTCTCGGTGAATTATATTGAAAACTAAGAGCTCATGAAAAAAACTGAAAATACTCAAATTTTTTAACCCCAGAAATAAAAAAGACATATTTTTTGTGAAATGTTTTTCCATCGTTTCAGGAAAAAGTGAGCTTGACAAGAGATGTCAAAAACTCATATTTTATAAATTATATAGAGGGCAGGATGACATCTTTAATTTTTTGTGTGTGTAGTACACACTGTGTACGTTCATTTTTTTTAAATAAATCGAGTTTAAAAACTAACCAGAGAATGACACTCCAATAGGACCCATCTAATTCTTTCTTTGTCATCGAATTCAACCCTCAGCCCATCACTGTATTCTACACAGAGTACATCTGTACTCCGATATATTATTTCTCTGGGCATGTTGTGCCGATTTCCATCGCTCATTTCTCTTAAAAATTGAAAGGGGTTAAAATTTCTAGAAGTTCGATATGTGAAAATGCAAACAGCTTTTAAAAAAGAAACACGGCATCGGATGTTCAAAGTCGCGAATATTACAAATCGTGAACTAGTTAAAATTAACACAAAGTTCAATATGTTCCCGAAAATCTGATAAGAGTCATATAAAACACAAAATATATAATTACAACTTGTAAATTTTACAAGTTAAGATTGGTAATATCATAAACACTCTGACTAAAAAAGATAATAAGTTATGATTCATTATTACATTCAAGAAGAGTGTTTTAAAAAAATCAAAATAACTCTCATTAAAATATTAAAATTTAACGAACCTATCTAACTCGGTAAAATGGATCCAAAACTGATAAAAAAATCTGTAAATTATTTTTGTAAATATTTTAGCTTTCCTAAAAAAATTGAAAAAACAAAAAAAGCTTAATTATATAATAAAAAAAGTTACAAAACCACATCGACAGACTAGAATAAAAAAATTCTAAAAACCATGAAAAATCCTTTCATCGAAAATTCTAAATCTGTTGATAGGGTTACATATAACTTCTTCTAAAAATGCACAATAATTGAAATATAAGTCCCTTATGCTGATTATTTAAGTTATCCATCCATCCCTTTTTTTTGCCATACTGCAACATTTTACTGTTAAAAGTCAAAGCCATTCTGCAACATTATAATGCAAAAAAAATATAATAATAATTTGTAGATCTATCCTTGATCTTGCGACTCAGTACATCAAAAATCATTTTTGACATTAACACTTGTTGTTATAATATTTTCACAAGAGGACATTTCCTTAACTTGTAAATCTATCTCCTAGGCAAAATTAGTTCAAATTCTCACAGAAGACGTAACGATGGCATGCCAAACTTTAAGGGAATTGTGGGTGCTTCCAGCAATTTGCTGGGGAAAAATAAGCCCTTTTTAATACTCAAATATCTTTTGTGAGAATTGAGTAAACGTTTATTTGTTCAATTGTATATTGTAGTCCGTAACCTTGAGAAATCAAAAAATTGAGTTCATTGTTGTAAAAATTATTCACATCAACTCTTTAAATGCATAAAACCTAATGCTGGTATTTCTTTCCATTGAAGATACCGTCATATCCACGTATCCAACATCACATAATGCCGATTATTATTGGTCAGAAAAAATTCTCTACAATTGCAACCAGAATATTTCATAAATTCATCTTAATTCGCCGAAAATTATTTTTGAAAATTCCTTGCTATAGTTAAATATAGGCAAAATGTAGATTATTTACAAAAAAAAAGTATACCTCACGAACGGTACATGCGATTCTTTTCTCTTTTCATAAATCCTTCTCTATTATCTTATTAACTTTTTAACCAAGTAAAATTTTAATAATTTTTTTATATTTTCTCGCAATCACTTATTTCATGCTGATTTAATTGCGCGCCATGATTACATTGATTAGGCTAAAATTAAAAATATAAAAGGCGCAAAATTGAACAACTATCATATTGAAATACTTTCATTTAGAGTAACTTTTCTTGCGAGTTGATTTTTTTGTATTCTGAAATGATACCATATCTAGAATTATTTTCCAGTTTTATGGAAGTTCGAATGATATTTTTTGGAAATTTCTAGAATATTGGTCAAAAGTTTCCAATTTTATTTGGTCTGAATCTCCGTAAAAACTGACCACTAATGGGTTATTTTGTTTTTGATCATCTGCTCACTATTCGGGCATTTCAGTTAGCAAGCGATTTCAATGTTCTAGAAAAAAATATCCAGAAATAATTTGGTGTTTTTTTAATTGCAAACGATTCCTTAGGTGCTGGATGGTCAGTGCAATTGAAAAAATACCGAATTTGCGACCGTGGTCAAAATAAATACTGCACCCACAATCCCCTTAAGCCCGAGCTTTTTTGATGAGATGACTAACCATTCTAGAACGGCAAATAACCGATGTTTTTATGCAATTTCAGACTTTAAAATCTATCTCCTCCGCGGATAAAATTTTTAAATAGCTCAATTTTTACTAAGTAGGCCTCATAACATTTTTAAGATAGCGCGAGCTTTTCTGAAATTGCTTTAGAATCAGAAATAGGTTTTTTTTGGTTAATTTCCGGAAAAATGGCGGAAAAAAATGTCACGTGATAAGACTGAAAATACAACTAAAATCAAGCTGACAATTAACTGATGAAAAAACCTTTTTATGACATATCGAAATTTTCATTATAAACGCGTCAAATGAGCAAATATGTTTGAAGTTACAAACATAATTAGAAAAAAATCTGAAAAAGCGACAAAAAGTTCGAAAATTTCGAGTTTTTTGAGTTCATTTGGTTTGTTTTGCACTTTAAAAACATTTGCAATCGATTTAAGGCATTTATCTGATACAATACCGGCAGAAAACCAGAGTCGCATACCCCCTTAAGGGGATTGTGGGTGCAGTAGTTATTTTCGACCACGGTCTCAAATTCGGTATTATTTGTCTTGTATCTGACCAACCAGCACACGAGAAATTGATTGCAAGCAAAAAAAAATTTATTACTATCTAATAACTAGTTCTAGAATATCAGATTTGCTTGCAAAAATAATTAATTTAAAATTCTAGACGTAGGATAGTCTCAAATTACAAAGAATAATAATCACAGCAAAAAATAACCATAAATGAAAGTACTTCAATATTATAATTGTTAAGATTTTTACCCCTTTTTCAATATTTCAATCTTTAGCCTAATCAATGTAATAATGGCGCGCAGTAAATCTGCATAAGAAAGTGATTGCGAGAATTCTGAAAAAAATAATTTAAATTTTCTTTGATGCAAAGTTAGCTTAGAGATTTGAGAAAATTATCTATTAAAGAAAAAAAATCGCATGTGGCGTTCGTGAGAAATAGTCCGGCTTCTAAAAAAATTGCATTTTGCCAATATTTAACTATAGCAAGGAATGTTCAAAAAAAAATTCGGCAAATTAAGATGAATTTATAAAATATTTTCTGATGCGTTTGTAAAGAATTTCGGCATTATGTAATTTTCGGAAACGTGGATATCACGAAATAAATCAATGGAGAGAAATAGCAGCAATTAGGTTTTATGCATTAAACGGTTGGTTTTTATATATTTTCTAGAAATTTATCACTTTTATAAATTTTAAAGTTACGAACTGCAATGTGCAATCGAAAACATAGATGTCCACTTAATTCTCACAAAAGATACTTGAGTTTTAAAAAGGTCTTATTTTTCGCGACGGGACTGTATAAAATTGTTTTTTTTGTTGTTGTTGCGTCGAAGTTTTTATGTCAGGTGATCGTTGAAGTAGAAAAAACTCTCATTTTAAATTTGAAAAGTTATGACCCTGAAAACTGAAAAAAAACACAAAAATCAAAAAACTTTAATGTTAAAATTTATGCTGGAAAATTGGTCCGAAAAAAAACTTTTTTTTTCAGGTAATCATGTTATTGGTTGTGATTCAAGTAAAAAAAATTTTATCCAAAAATTTCCGATTTATGCTCCTAAAATTAAAAAAAATCTCAAAATACCCAAAAGAAAAAAATTAAATTCTCAAATTTATGCTGTTATTTTCATCAGTTGTGATTAGGCTGTCACCTGTCGAGGCCAAAATCGAGACTAAGAGCGGTCAAAAAGACCGGTGACAGCCTAGTTGTGATTAGAGTAAAAAATTTTTATCCAAAATTTTCCGATTTATGCCCCTTAAAAGTGAATAAACCAAAAAATATGAAAAAATTAGAATTTGAAAAGTGTCATTTGACCCCTCTCCGCAAATCCGATTCGAAAAATTTTTTTTGTCAGAATTTGTCTTTTTTGATGACGCTTTGATCGATATGGAAGAGCACAAACGACATGGCCTTATTCATTTATAAATCGTGAAAAACTGTTTTTTGTGATTTTTGAGGTCAAGGTTTGACCTACAGTAACCTTTTTAAAAAAATTTCGTATATTTTTTTGAACTCGTGGCGTCTTATTTAGTACTTCTGAAAACAAAAAAGTAAGCCCAAAAAAAGTTGAAAATCGCATTTCCCACCCTAGATTAGCCAGTTTGGAAAACTATCCTTCAGCTTGCGTCAGAAAAGTAAAAACAGAGTTTTTTGAGCACCACAGCACCAAGTGGAAGTAAAGTTCTAGAACACTGATTTTGACTTCAATGTCTTTTATCTCGGAAACGGCTTAATGGAAATTGAGTACACTCTGTAAGAATAACAATTACTACTAGGTTGACAGTTATCGGAAATATTTTGCGAAAATCTCGATCGGACTTGTTCTAGAATATTGAAAAACCGTAATTTCATGATATTTTAGAACTTGTAGCTCAGTTTTCTCAAAAACGACTCGATAACAATTTTTTATACTTTGGTTTATTCGAAGAAATATGTATTCCTCATATTCTATGCGGAAACTTACTTTTTTAAACATCGCTCCTATTTATAGAAAATTTCAGATTTAATTCAGTTCGGAAGTCAATTTTCCATGATTTCCTAGAAAAAAAAAATGATCGATTGAGTTGAAAGTACCATCAAATGAAAGCTCATAGTCTACGGAACAAAAATCTGCTTACGTCAAGGTTGAAATTTTTGATCCCTGTATATTCTAGATCAAGAAAATTTGAAAATTCAAAAACAACTGACAACGAAATTTCTCGGATACATTTTTTTTTAAATTTGATATAATACGTGAAAACATGTCTTCTCAATTTCCAGTGAAATTTTTTTTCAATCATTGCTTCTAGTAATAGAAATTGCATTTAGTTTCACCGGAAGTCATTTGATTTCTAGAAATTTTTTTCATCCGATTGTACCAAAAGTACCTTCAATTAAAGCTACTGCAAAATGAAGTAAAAAGTTGCGACTAACTTTTACTTATTTTTAGAATTTTTCATTAAATTGATGTTATGTATTTTTCCAAAAAAAATACTTAGAAAAAATCTGAAAAAACCGAAAATTGAAAAATCTCGATTTATGATAAGAGCAGAAATGCATTTCGGCCTCTGAGGCTATTTGTGCATTATTATTCAACTGAATTAAAAAACTGTTTGATACCCTCTTGTGGGTGTCGCTGATTTGAGCTCTTCCAAGGTCATTTCCCGCCAAACTAGCAAGAGGTGAATTTCCAAAAACATGTTTTAACTAACAGAACAACCTTCGCGGTAATTTTAATTAACAGTAATCTGATAAATCCCACCTACGCCGACACCTACGCTTTCTAAAAAGCTTCTTGAACACAATACACGCAGTTTCGTACCTACTCCTTCAATTTTCATCATTTTTTTTTTGTGCAGGCTCCAAAGAAGCCTCACACAAATTAGTTTGGTTCCTTTATCGGAATTTTGCTTTTGGCGGCCAAAAAGGCCAAAAAACAAAAACAAAAATTGATTTATTTATGATTTAAATTGAAAGTGCGCTTATTTGCTTTCTTTTGACGCTACCGAGTCAAAAATTGCACCAAAATTCTTAAAAGTGTTAGTATTTACGGAAAAAATTATTTTGAAGCATTTTTTCTGGTTTCTAAATTTTGTCAAAAATTAAAGCTCAAAATGAAAAGTTGACATGGCCCCCAAAAGACGCCGAATCAAAATTAAAAAAAAACTCTCTAATGCATTGTAAAATAAGTCCTGTGCTTTCAGATGCAGTATGAGTCGAAACTGATCTCTCAAACTGGTGGAGGAGATACCTTTTGCCTGAGCCTCCCAAATTGATCATTTCAAAAAAAATTTTGCTTTTTTGTCCGCCGAAAGCAAAATTTTAAAACAAAAGCAATTTTGCATTATTTGTTAGGCTTCTCCGGAGCCTTACACAAAAATTAATAAAAAATGATGAAAATTGAAGGAGTAGGTACGAACTGCGTGTCTTTTTAAGAAGCTTTTTAAAAGCGTAGGTGTTGGCGTAGGTGGGATTGTATCAGATTACTGTTAGGTTCAAAATTACCGCGAAGGTTGGTTCTGTTAGTTACTAATGTTTTTGAAATATCACATCAGCGACACCCACTCCCTTAAAGACGTTGATTATCGCATCAGATCTCAGAAAATCATATTTTCTGCCTAAGAAGCGCGAAATTGCATTGATTTCCATTTTCTCCCGTAAATGATTTTCTATATTCTAATTCAACCCAAAACGCACCAAAATTTCTAACCCAATTCCGGTCGAAGTTCAGCAAGAAACCTTATGTCTTTTCACCGCTCAAAGCCAGTGGCTATGAGCCACCCTTGCGAAATTACGAATATCCAAATTTAAGGATTCTCACAAAACAATCACTTCAACTTATCTAGGAGATTGAAAATAATTCAGTCAATGAACCAAATATCTTATAAAATATTATATAGCGATGATAATGATAGTGTACATAATTACTTTGATGAGAGGTTTTCGTGCGTTTTGCGTCGAATAATTATATTCATAAAAAATTAAGCTTTTAGCTCTTAGAGGCTCCAAACCTCATCTGAGGCAAAAATAGTTTCAACCTTTAAAAAAATGATCAAATAAATATTCTACAAACTAAGGAATTTTTGAAAGTGCAAAACTTTTAGTATAATTACGGCTTTGGAAAATAAGGTTTTCCTAAACTAATTTCTTATTTAAATAAAGTAAAAAATATTAAATTTGGTAAAAAAACTTTCTCAAAATGATCTCCTCTTATTTTCATGTTCATATTTTAGAAACTTGCAGTTTCAATCAAAGCTGGTCAAACCCTAGCTTTGGTCGGTCAATCTGGCTGCGGTAAATCAACGTGTATGCAACTTCTCCAGCGATACTACGATACAGACGGAGGAGCTGTTCTTGTAGATGGTCATGATACCACTAAAACAAATACTGAATTTTTGAGAAGTCATATCGGAATAGTCGCGCAAGAACCAACGTTATTTGACGCTACAATTGGCGAAAATATCAAATATGGATGTCTTTCGAGAACGATCACTGACGAGGAAATGATCACGGCTTCTAAGATTGCATCACTTCATGATTTCATTAAAGATATGCCACTTGGTTATGATACACCAGCCGGTTAGTTATTGCTTGAAGTTTTTCATTCTAGCGCCAAATAATTTTTTGAACTGAGATAAATTTTTTTGAAATTTTACGCATTTCTCATCAAAATGTCATAATTTTTTTTAAAATTCCGCAACAATTTTCTCAAAATTAAAAAAAAATTATGATATTACCTAACGGTTTACACGCGATTTATGACTTTTTTATGGCTTCATTGAGATAAAATTAGTGACCTAAAAGGTGTGATTTTATCAGAATGTATACAGAATACATTCAAAGCGATCCTATGCAAAATGTAATGAATAAATTTTCCTGCTCAAAATCATTTTTTCCGAGACGGTTTTGATCAATAAACCTTAATAATTATTAATTGACGTTTTTAGTTTTCTGATAGAGCTCATGGATAAAATCCTAGTCATGAGATGACTCCTATTTTATTATGAGAAACTCAAGTTTTCATCAGGTTTTTTGTAAATGACACCTACAAGCAAAAACAACTATTGGTTATACAGTAACTGTATTACGGTTGTATTGTAGGTTTTTGTATATTTTTATTTTCTAATTGGTAGATTGACTTTTGATGAAATCAATCAGCAACATTTTTTTAGGTGGAGGAGGTGGAAACCAAATGAGTCGTGGACAGAAACAACGAGTTGCAATCGCTCGAGCAATCGTTAGAAATCCAAAAATTTTACTGTTGGACGAAGCTACGTCGGCCCTTGACACAGGTGATTTTTTTCTGAAATATAATTTATGATATACATCTTCTAATTTTTTCAATTTGATATCATTAAAAAATTTATATTTGACCTCGTAAATTTATTCATCTAAAATGTTTTTTTAGAGTCGGAGAAAATTGTTCAAGCAGCTTTGGATAGAGCTCGGGAAGGAAGAACTTGCATCGTAATTGCCCATCGATTATCAACCATCAGATCAGCTGATAAAATCGCTGTCCTTAACAAAGGTTAGCAAAAACAAATTTCAAATAATTATTTTTCGTAATTTTCTCCTATTAAACATCAGGGGAGTGAGCGTTGCAAGCGAAGATCATACTTTTGAAAATATAAGAAACAGATTTTTTTTTTGGGAAATATCAAAAAAAATCTTAAAGGTTTAAAAGTAATGGTGGTGACACTGTCACTGCAAACATAAGGATCTGAAAGCGTCAAAAATCAGCTTAATTTGTAACCACCACTCTTTAACGTTACCAGAGTAAAATCAATTTGGCGCCAAAGAGCTTTCTAGAGTTTTTTTGGAAAAGTGAATCAGCTAAACAGTGATGTGAATCAGCAAAAACATTTCCATTGGCTACCCTTTAAAATATTTTAAGGTATGCTGCTTGAAGCTGGTACTCATGATGAACTAATGGCCTTGGAAGGAGCTTATCATAAACTAATTACGATGAACGTGACACTTTCTTAAAACCCTATCAGCAGAGATCGGAATTTTCAAAAAATTTAACACGTCGTGTTTAGTAAAAAAATGCCCTATCTATTCCTATGGCACTAGCAAAAATTTTGAAAACCTACGATTTCGAAAATTAGATCCCTGCCAATCAGGGTTACCGTATGTATTAAATGCTGATAGTTTTATTACACCTTGAGGCTGTCCACGCAAATTTTGCATGTGCGCGGTATTATATAAATTATTTATAAAAATACAAAAAGTTTATTTCGTTACAAATTATTCGGAAATAACTAAAAAAATTCGAAAAAATATGGCTTTCTGATTTTTCGGAATTTGAGATAGTTTTGCCAGAATTTTGTTGCGCGGACAGCGTATACACCTAAATAGTGTTCAATTAACTAGGACGTATGCTTTTACCGTCTTGGCTAATCGAGTTGCGTTTTCAATTACGTTCTGTATACATTCTTCTAACCTCCAGTTATTATAAAAATTATAAAATAAATTATTCTGTCTTAATTAAAGGACAGCTTTATTTGGAATTTAAATTTTACGACTGGCTAGCCTATGAGTCAGAGAACGTCTCGAGTCTTATATCCCTTTATTACACTTTGCTTAGAATGCGTAGCCACTACTTCTTTTAACGTGTGATTTTAACGTTGTGGCTACGCATTCTAAGCAAAGTGTTATTAAGGGGGTAGTCGTCGCAAATAGATTTCGCTTAAAAGTTGAGACTATACTAAATCGGACAAAAAAATGACAATGAGCTTGGTCTAAGATTTTTTTGATTACAAGTGTAACCGCTAGAGGGCCTCAAAGACCACATCTTAAAAAGCTATCTCTTCCTTAAATACAAATAAGATCAACCCAATTTTTCGGCTATGGCTGCAGTACAAAAATATCTAATTTTAATTCGAAGGATGATTTCAATATTTGAAGTTTTTTCTATAAATTTTTAAGAATTTAATAATCCGGCCTTCTGATTGGTTCAGAGGTCAATCTTTAAGAAACTCGTTGATTCATACGAAAAAGCCGTAAACTCTTCGCAATGCCTACCAATTTGATATTAAATCAAAATTAGATGTTATTGCCCAATAAATTTCTCAAGATACATGCATTCTAATAATGACTCATCCATATAGTATTCTATACAAATTAAGCATATATCAATTTGAAATCAAAAGCCGAAAGGCATTTTTATCACCGATTCCGCCAAACCCTCGCTAGCAGGAGTTTGAGACCTCTGTTTATAAAAAAAAATAAGAGAGAATTTTTTTGAATGGTCATTTCCGGCCAATAGCCAGCATATGACTCATACTCTATAAAATGGAAAATTTTCCCGCGATAACAATAAAATAATTCTAGAAGCAGAATGAACAATTCCATAATTTGGAGGCCTTAATTACAAAGCATATTCTAGAGCATAAGTCAAGCATAATTTGGAATTCCTGCATATACATCCCGTGTGCAATAAGCGTTACAAATTTTATTTTGAGGGTTATCTACTGTATTTTTTAGTAAAATTGTTTTATCCTTCGAATTAAGTTAGATATTTTTGTACTGCAGCCATCAGCCAAAAAATTGGATTGATCCTATTGTATTTGGAGGAGATAGGTTTTAAATTTGGTCTTTGAGGCCCTCTAGGCGTTAAACTTGTAATCAAAAAAATCTTAGACCAAGCTCATCTGTTCATTTTTTTTGCCGATTTAGTTAAAGTCTCAACTTTTAAGCGAAATCTATTTGCGACGACTACCCCCTTAAGGGATATTCCTTTACGAGGGTGGTAAATATTTTCTAATTTGGTCGAGTACATTACTTAAAGTACATAATGTACTAGATCAAATTATAAAATATCTACCTTCCTCGTAAAGAGATATCATTTAGCCCTTTCACACTATCCGGAATATTCCGGCCCTACTACTAAAAACACACTACGTTTACTTCACAGGACCGGGATATTTGGATAGTTTGAAAGGGGGATATATTTTGTATGGACGTAATTTGTTAAATTTCGAGACAGGTAAAATCTTTCTTGGGTGTGTATAGTTTATTGTGTTTCAGTGTAGAGTGGCTCCCCCGTGATCATCCGTCTTGCCTCTCTTCGTGCCACTTCCACTCCCCACTCTACACTGAATAACACAATAAACTTTTACACACCCAAGAAAGATTTTACCTGTCTCGAAATTTAACAAATTACTTCCGTACAGGATATGATATAACTTATATACCAAACCTGATACGATACAAAATATTGAAGCAGCTTAGGAGGGTAAATGCCAACAAAAAAATTTCTGAGAGAGTTTTTTTTGGAGCCACCTAGCGGTCAGAGAGTAAACCTCATAAAACTATAATTCAGGGTTTAAATGCAATATCTTCTTTTTGGTGTGAATGCGTGTGATAAATTATTTTTTGCTGTGATAATAGAGTAAATTTTGGGGGTGTTATTAAGGGGAATCTTACGCGATCAATCGTACGCGATCAAGTTTAGATTCTTAACACTGCTGTACGTAATTAACACACCAATTTTTATGATTGAAATAAAGATGCATTGAGACAAAAATCATTACAAATTATGTAATGTGCTCTGAGACAAAAAACGTAAAAGACACCAATTTGAAATTAAGGTCGGCCTCGTTTTCTGTCCTTATTTCGCTGAAAGTGCCCAATATCGCTGAATTTTTGTCGAAAAAAAAACTTTCTTCGATATTGGGCCTCCCTTGTATTATACCTATTAGGAGATTCCCTTCTTAGAATCATCATATTATATGGGAAACCTATTAGGGAAAATTAAAGCTTTGATGTTAAACGGTTTTAGAGCCCTATTTTTTATACTTATTTCTAGAAATTTTTTGTGTGCTAATCAGACACACCTTATCTGATTCCTTCGTGATAATCACACACGGTTGTATGGTCAATTCTATAGTTGAGACAAGTTCATTCAAAATAATAAATTCGGATACATGGTATTTTGTCCTTAGTCAAAATTGATTTTCTCGAAATTACCCTCTAGGGAGTTTTCAGAAAATTTTCTAGACAAAAATATTTAGGATTATAGCTTTTCTTTAATTTGACCAAAAAGTGGCCAAAATGAAATTTTATAAATCTTTGCTCTGTAGCGCCAAAGTGTGTCGACGATACAAGCGTTTTTATATTAAGATTCAAGAGTGCTGATTTGGAACATTTTAAGACCCACAATTTGAAAATCAGAGGGGTCCATTGAAAACTTATTTTATCTTAAAGGTTTTTTGACAAAATTGACCAAATTTATGCTCATGAATCTGCGGACACCCTAATACATGGCCAATCAGGGTGTTTTTTTCTTGAATAATTTACATTAAAAGACTTATTTTTTGCTGACTCGATTTTTTTTTGGAATAAAGCTTGTACACGATGACTTATCGTCGATGACGTTTATCAATCTGAGCTTTATGGTTCATGTGAAAATTTAATTGGGTACAAAGATGAAGTAACATTATTCGGCTGTCCCAAAAATAGAAATAAGGCTGAAAACTCTCATTTTTAAACCTACTTTCTTACCACTAGGTGGCTCAAATTTTTTTGTTCTGTGGACAGTTTTTTTACCATTGATTTACTCTATGGGGGTTTTCGTATTACTATCGGTGTTAATTTGACCCCTGATTCTCCCGGTCCGAACCCTAGTTTTATAACTATATAGTTTTAACCTTAGGCCTCATAAAACCAGCGACCATTACCCCCCTAATCGTATCATAGCGTCTTATTATTTTCTCCGGTCTGAGAATATAAACATTGCAAATAAGATAATGTTATTATCTACTCAATTTTTATTTCTGTAATTATCACACCAAGTAGATGTGTGCGGGTTTATCTACACAACCCGTCACAATCTACTCGGTGTGATAATTCCAGAAATAAAAATCGAGTAGATAATACGTCATTTAATTCGGATCGGTGTTTTTATGTGGTTTAATTGACTTTTTGTTGTTTTAATAGCATTAACTTCTAACTGCAAATCATTATTTAATTAAGCCTAATCCACAAATAATTGTACTATGACTGAAACAGTACAAAATTCAGTCTCAATTACAGAACAACAATTTATTAATAATAAATACCCTTTATAGTTCACGTTGGCATTGGTTGTAACATCTTGATGCGATAGATTAGGGACTAAGACGCGTGAGTTGAAAGCGAAACGCCGTGAGTTCGCGTCGACTCATTGACTCTCATTTTTATTTAAAATTATTAATGTATTACTACTGAAGCTTTTTCACGTTGAGAGCTAGAAATAAAGTCGGAAAAATTGCGAATTAACGCACCCTGCAGTTCTACGTTCCTTAAACCAACCGTTCGTCGCCGGCTTCGCCGCGGCTCCGAAAGTATGGTTTAGTTGACGCAAACTTCAGGATCCGTTAATCTACTAATTTTTGTAATTAATTATACAATAACTAAAAGAAAAATGATTATAATTGTTTTTGTTTTATAAGATATTAATAATATCATATTATGCTATAATTTTTGATACCCATTTTGATAGCCATTTTTGACCCTTGAAATTCCTTATTTCAAATCGTCGAAAATTGTAAGTTTTGAAAAATTTTGCTTTTATAATTTTTATAAAAATAATTTTTATATTTTTTCTTTATTTTAAATACATTTAAAAATTTGAATGTGATACGGAATTTTGTCGAGACGTACGGTTTTCTGTCAGGACGTTCGGTTTTGTCAGGACGTTCGTTTTTGTCAGGACGTTTGGTTTTTTGTCAGAACGTTGGATTTTTCGTCATGACGATAAAAAATTTTTGTCAGGTTTATGAAAATAAGGAAATAAAACTGTAACTTTTAATTGATGGTCGTTAAAAATTTCAAAAAAAAAATCTTGAACAAAATTTGAAAACTAAATTTATGGAAAAAAATTTCGAGAGATTTGAGCGGTAAAATTTGATTTTTAAAGCTTAATTAAAAACGCATCTGGAACATGAACCTATTTTTTTATGGTTTAATCTTGGTCTGAGTGTTCCCGCTGCCTAAGTAAGTACAAAGCAGGCTTGTAAAGGGATGCAAATTAGATAAATTAAACAGAAAGTAGTTTGTGTCTCTCACAGGAAACAGTCTAGCCTAAAAATTAAATTGCACTACGTAAAACAGTTATCTGAAAAGTGGTACTTCTTAAACCTCATTATGAATCATAATTTAGGATTTTCAAAAATGAAACATAATTTGTGTTGCTTGAAGTAATAAATTTTATAACTCTTTATTATCAAAACAAGATTTTATTACGAAACCGTCCAATGATAACTTTGCGGAACTAGCGTGTTTTATAACTCAGAAAGTTAATTTAAGATGTTTAACAATGTGACCTTAAGACCGACATTTTAACGCCCTCTAGCTGCTGAAAACTGATCAAAAACAAAAATTTGCTGTAAAAAATCAAACAGATGCTTAATTATCTTTATACCACGCTTAGCGATCACATGGCCCAATCGGCGATACTTCCTTTGGATTCCAGCTTGTGCTAAAGAGCTCAGAATTTTTATTTTAACTAAGGATACATTTTTTTCATTCTCAAAAAATAATTTTTGACAGACCAACGTGTTTTGCGGTTTTTGATCAATCTCGCTGAAATCGTTTTTTGATGCGAAAACGAAAAGTTAGATTAAAAATCTGAAAAAAATGGCGAAGCCAAGGTCAGAATTAGTGAGAATAAAGAAAGAAATGATTATGTTAATCTTTATGTTTTCGATGGCAGTAAGTGATTAAACCAATTTTTGCTGCTCGGTTTCGACAATTTTTATGAAAAATTTACAAACTCTGATTTAGTATTTTTTTAATTTGATCTTTGTTCTAAAGGGGTGCTTTTAAGTGCCCAAATTTAGTTCGTCGTGCTTGACCCCATTTCACACTTGTTATTTTTTCTAGGCCATTTGATAGTTATGAATTACCGAGTGCCCACTTTTTGGGCACTATAATGCGCGCTTATATGCCCAATTTGTCATATTCAAGCCTCATGTTTGGCACTCAAAGCGGCGCTGCTTTAAGTGCCAAAAAAATTGGGCACTAAAGCGCGCGCTTTAAGTGCCCAGTTTTTGGCACTCGGTAGTTTATATTATCTTTGATTTTGATTTGAACCTTTTCGCGAACTTTTAGTTATGACGCATCATTGGTCCCTAATTAAGAGGGTTTGGTCCCTAATTAAGGGGGTTCCGGCCCAATTAAGGAGGTTTCGTCCTTATTAAGGGGTACCGCCCTAATTGAAGGGGTGGTCCCTAATTGAGGGGTTCCAGCCCAAATAAGGGGGTTTCGTCCCTAATTAAGGAGGTTCAGTTCCTAACTTAAGGGGGTTTTGTCCCTCATAAGGGGGTTCCGGCTAAAATTAAGGGGTTTCGTCCTAATAAGGGGTACCGCCTAATTAAAGGGTTTGGTCCTATTGAAGGGGTTTGGTCCCTAATTGAGGGGTTCCGGCCCAAATAAAGGGGTTCGTCCCCTAATTAAGGAGGTTTGGTTCCTAATTAAAGGGGTTTGGTCCTAATTAATGGGTTTGGTCCATTTTGCTCCCTAGCGGCCCCTGCAGGCATTTTTGAAATTTTTAAGAGTCATGTCTAAAAAATTTCAAAAAAGGCCTGCAGGGGCCGCTAGAGAGCAAATATTTCAAAATTTGAGCATTTTTATAAATGGACTTTTTTGGCTAAAAGTTCGTTTCTAAGGTAAATCGATATAAGGAACCGAAAAATGACTCTTAAAATTTCAAAAAATGCCTGCTGAGGCCACTAAAGAGCAAAAATCAAAAATTGAGCATTTTTGAGAAATGCACTTTTTTGGCTAATGGTTCGTTTAAAGGGTCAATAGATATCAAGAAAACCAAAAATGACCCTTAATTATTTCAAAAAGGCCTGCAGATGCCGCTAAGAGCAAAATGGACTTTAAAAATGGACCAAACCCCTAAATTTGGGCCGAAACCCCTTAATTAGGGACGAAACCCCCTTAATCAGGACCAAACCCCTTAATAAGGCCCGGTAGCCCCTTAATTAGGGACGAAACCCCCTTAATAAGAGACGAAAACCCCCTTAATTTTGCCGGAATCCCCTTAATTTGGGACGAAACCCCTTAATTTGGGCCGGCACCCCTTAATTAGGGACCAAACCCCCTTAATAAGGCCCGGTAACCCTTAATTAGGGACGAAACCCCCTTAATTTTGGCCGGGATCCCCTAATTAGGCGACCAAACCGCTTTAATTAGGGACCAAACCTTAATTAGGGACCAACCCCCTCATTTGGGCTGAAATCCCCTTAATTAGCGACCAAACCCCCTTAATTAGCGACCAAACCCCTTAATTAGGGACCAACCATTACTTAGGGACCAAACCCGACGAACTTTCAGACACGTGTCAATCTTCTCTTGCCCTCCTTACTGCGCAAACTCAGATCGAGGTCAAAGACGAACGAAAGGGAAGGCCAGGTGATCCTATCTTAAATATAATTGGGTCTTCCGAGAGTTTAAAAAAATTCAAACCTGCTAAAAACCCGTCGCATTATGTTTGGATCTGCTTATAAACCATAAGCATGATGCGTCATAATAGAGTTCAAAAAATGTTCACAAAAGTTCAAACCAAAAAAAGTTATAAACTACCGAGTGCCCAAAATTGGGCACTTAAAGCGCGCGCTTTAAGTGCCCAATTTTTGGGCAGTTAAAGCGCGCTTCAAGTGCCCAATTTTTTGGGGCAGTTGAAGCGCGCGCTTTAAGTGCCCAATTTTTGGGCACTTAAAGGTCACTCGTTCTAAAATGAGTCAATTTTTATTATTTTCTGAAATGTGGTTTTTTGGTGATAAGCGGATACATTTTGATCAATCGCTCTGTTTTGCGTTTTTCGATCAATCGAGCTGCTAATCGTCTATATATGAAAAACGGGAAGATAGATTGAAAATCAAAAAAAATGGTGAAAGCCAAGGTCTTAATGAGTGCGAATAGAGAAAGAAATGCTTTTTAAAATATTCTTATTTTCAATGAGAAGTAAGTGATCAAAGCCCAATCTTTGCTGCTCAGTTTCGCCCGATTTAAATGAAAATTTTAAAATTTGATTGATTATCTCGCTAAGTTGGGCTATCTTTACAAAAACGAGATAATTCACGGCTTTATATGAAATGTAGTTTATCCGTTAAGAGGACTCAAAGTCGCCCCACTTAAGTGGTGCAGGAGCCTCTGCCAAATTAAAAATTTTGGAGCTCCCAAGGGTTAAAGGTAAATATTGTAAAATAGGGTTTTAGTCTATTAGAACTCTCGTCAAATCAGACAAAATAAACATAAAATAGTTTGTGTCTATCACTTATAGTGAAGCCTTAAATCAAATTTCACTACGTTAAGCTTTTTTAAACTCAATAATGAAAATAAAAAACATTTTTTTCAAATAATAGAAAAAATCTTGAAAATTTTTAATTGTGTAACGGATATTTTGTGTTTTTTAACTCCGAGGGTTAAACTATCATAGGATCTAATAGACATTTTGTGTGGTCTTTTCAAATAATTTTTTTGAAATTGTATAATAAATTTTGAAGTTATTAACTGTGATGGCCAGCTATAAAAATGATAAAACATTCTACGGTGCGTCTTTTCGCGGTCCCACATTTTATCGTCCCTGGCGATTAAAGTTTTTTTGTAACTTTTTTAACCGCTGAAAATAAAACGTTATTTTATGACAAAACTGAATCGTAAAACCGTTTTCAGCATTTATAAACTTCAAAACATAATAAAAAATAAAGGATAAATCTTGTAGAAAAGGGCTTTACCATACCATTAAAAATTTTAATTTAGTACTCTAGAACTAGAGTCTCTAGTTCAATTAGAAAAAATTAAAAGAAAATAGTTTGTGTCTATCACTGATGCTTATGGATAATGATTATAAAGTTTATACTATAAACATAAAAAATAACACTACGTTAAATAAACAGTTAACTGACAAAAAGTACTTTTAAACCTAATTATGAAAATAAGAAAAAGTATTTTCGAAATAATAAAACAAATGTTTAAAATCTTCAAATGTGGAACATAATTTGTGTCGCTTGAAATAATAAAATGTCTAACTCTTCATTTTCAAAATCTTATCTCTTGAAATTTTGGCCGAAAACGTTCAATTTTAACTATGTAGAATTTCTGTATTTTGTAACTTTGAGACTTAACTCTGCGGGGTCGGTGCTATTAGACAGATCCGGGCAGATATAGGCGTTTGATGAAAAACTTTTTACTGCGTACGTATATGCCCTTCAATATACCATCAAAGTTATGTTTTACAATCAAGGCAACTTTTGAATTTCGAATTATTGCTTTTTTACAAAATTTTGAGTTCGAATTTAACTTTTCGAATTCGTCAAATTTTGAGAAATTTTTGAAAAAAGTTCCTAAAATTATGAAAATTTTTCCTTATTTTATGTTAAATTGGTCGGCCAATCAGAGGCCTTCGATTTGTTTTGTGAAAGCAAGATTTATGTTCAATTATCCCTAAACTGAAATACATATGTTCGTGCTGTTTCTAGTACTTCATTGAGGTGACGCTGAAAACCCTGTTTTTGGCTTTAAAATGCGACCAGTACTCCCTTAAGCAAAATTTTGCTCGGAAAAATCCAAAATTTTCTTGTTGAATGTTCCGATTAGTGCGCTATCGAAATTAGTTGGATGAATATTAATTTTGGAAGTGGCTTCGTGTGATCCGGGTAAATGGCGTAAGGGAGCCCGAGGTGCACGTCGATTTATTTTCACGAAATAAGGGGTGTGCTGGAATTATTTCCATGAAACTATCGCTAACTATTCCGATAAAAAATTCATAAAATATTATTATGAAACGTACATGCTAGATTTGGATGATGATAGTTCTAATAATTAATTATTTGGTGGTTTTTTAATGGAATATTTTCGATTTAATTTTGTTGCAAAGAATAACATGAAGCTTATTTTGAAGTTTTGTGGCTCAAGCCTATTTACTGCAGCTTCCAATAATGGCTACTGGAAGTTTATTTTCGGCGAAATGATGTTTTTCGTAAAAAAAGATTTTTTTTGATAAAAGGGAGTTATTTGAAATACAGATTTAGCTGACGAGCCTGAGGCAAGTGGAAAATGCATTTTTGATTTTACACTGCGTAACTTCTGAAAATAAAGCCACGGGGTCTACCCTGATTTTAATACCGGAAAATATCAAATAATCGTAATTGATCCATTTTATTCTACGAAAAACCTCATGAAGATTAGGGTGTTACACGTTAAAGCTAAAACCAGAATTAAGTATTCGATTTGAAAATGGTAATTGTAATCATTTAAAAAGGTGAAAAGTAGGTCACAGACAAAAATCAGCTGATTCTGACATAATCAAGTCTGTCCGCTGAGAGTCTGAGTTTCGCCAAACTTGACTAAATTTAGTTAAATTTGACAGTTTTTGATCTGTAAAAATAGAATTAAGTATTTTCATTGAAACCGGGAATTGACAGCGTTAAAATAAGTTGAATTAAAGTCACAGCCAAAAATTAGCTGATTCGGACATAATTAATATTAAGGAGGCAAGCCGGTTCAAATGATGCTTAATTCGTGGAGTTTATTGGCTGAGTTGAACTCTCGTTTGCTTTAAAGAAATTCGGTCAATCAGCCGACTGCATTATTCCCGCCAAATTTAGTAATATTTGAATCGGGCTAACCGACCGCATTCGGGCTGGAGATCCATAGATTCACTTATAACTACCACACATTTAAGCTGTAATAACTCAAATACAAAATCGAATACAAAATATCAGTACCATATCCCTTTGACACATTAATAGTCATTTAGGATCGTTTTCTGACTTGCACATCCTTTTTGAGTCATATTTATCGTATTTGATGAAATATTAAAAATCCCAAAAAAAAATTATTGCGGATTATTTGTCCGGTAGTTTCTTCAAAAATAATAGGATTTTTCGTAATAAATTTGCCAAGATTTTTTGTAGCGCGTTCCATAGTCAAAACCTATCTAAGAATACGATAAAAAATACGATAAATATGACTCAAAAATGATATACAAGTCAAAAAACGATCCTAAATCACTAAAAATTTGTTAACCCGCTCACACCCCGAGCCATTTTGAAAAATACTTGTAAATCAGAGACAAGGATTCGGAGTTCACGTCTGAGTTATTCACTTTGTAGAAAATTTTTTTCTAAAGCTGCTCCATTTTCAATTTTTGATCTGACGCCTTTCCGGTCATCCGGGTATCCCAGTTCCTACATTTTCTGCAGTTATTATGCCATAAAAATGCACCAAATCAATTGTTTATGTTTTGAACGCATAAAACAACCAAATGACAAACAAAATTTTTTTCGAAAATTTTGCGTTTTTTCGATTTTTTTCTAAGTATTTTCTCAAAATTATGTTCAAAAATAACGTTTGTGTCAATTTGACCACTAAGACTTCAAAATTTCGTCATGCCGTAAGCCAACTTTCTCCTCAGCTTTCTTTTGAGCCTACTTTCGAAAAAATCGAAGCACTTTTTATTCCGAAAATTTTTTCACGTGACCTTGAAAAATTCATATTTTGAGATTGGGGTCGAAATTCAAAAAAAACGCTTCCACAGAAGTTTTATATTGTTTTGAGCTTCCTTGTACAAAAATTTGAGTGAATTTTGAAATAACTTTGGAGGAGATAGAATTTTCGATGGAAAATGTCAAAAAAACGATGGTCTATCGCATATTCTAGAAAAACTAAAGCACTTATCGACAAAACGCTTCCACAGAAATTTTGTATACTAATTATGCAGGTTATGTTAAAATTAAGGTTTATTTGAAAATATAACTTCAGAGGAGATGGAATTTCAATTTTGGCTTGGGTCTCCCTGTTTTGCTAATTTGTCTGGAGGTGTAGTCATGCAAAAAAGTTTTGACACATGTTTTTCGCAAGATGAAGGCTAGTTTACAAACTGGCTAATCTGAATAATATCCTTGAAGCCGTGTTTGGCTAATATTTTATCGAGAATATGTCATAATTAGGGACCGGGATACCCTTAAGTAAATTTTTATTTCTTTATAAGTGATTTTGATAAATTGCGTAGGTTTAGTTTTATTTCAGAAAAACACATGTAAATTGAAGACTAAAAATTGCAGGTTATTTCTGAGGAAGTCATTTTTTAGAAAAGTGAATTTTTAATCTCTTCTATTATTAATTTTTGTTCTGACGTCTCTCACTTTTGCACAATGAGACATGCGTAGGTTGAAGCACAATTTGTAAATGTCACTTTTCTGTAGAGTTAACAAATTCTAAATGTAAATTAAATAATATTGAAGTTTAAGTCTATCCTTAATCTCGCGGACTAAAAAACAATTTAGTTGCAAGTATTTTTACTTTTCGCGTTATAAGCGCTCAAAGTTTTGCCTTCAGATAGACAAAAGGGCGTTATGGGGTTAAAGGGATATCAAAATCCGGGAAGAGGGGCCATGGAAACCGTTGTTTTTATTGGAAACGATTCTGTTTTCCAAAAATAGGGTATTGTTGTAACCATATGATATGCAGTTTATCTGTCTCTATAAAAAACCACATGCCAGACTTGTTCAACTTAATAAGTTAATAAGTTATATAATATAACAAAAAACTAGACCAACTTTTACCATGGTGATCGACCGAGTGCATCTCACCTAATTTCCTCGAAATCAACCCTTTTGTTATTTTATTATGAGTTTTTATTTATTTTTATTTTTCTAGCATCATGATTAATTGGGACGATCTGGCGCCAGCATTAGCAAGCTAATTCCTGCCAAGGGACATTAATTAAATTGGAATAAAAAATGGGGGAATTTAGTCGGAAATTCTGACAATAAAATGGCAACCGGTCTGGACACCTCGTGAGAATCTTGATCATTTGTCGGCAAAGTTGTGTAGTATATGACAGAGAAAGTGTGTGTGTGTGTTTTGCATTAGTGTGGTGCTGTAATATACCATATTTCGATTTTTGCAGTCCCAATAGTGAGGTAAAAAGCGGCCTGCTCCACCATACCAAAATCGATCTGATAGCTGTGTAGGCGTCTTTTTCTACCACCCATTGAGAGAAAATGGTTCGTAGGTGGTTGGCAAGCGTCCCATTGGCCCGTTCTCTCAGTCGCCTGGTGTAACTTGGCTTAGGGTGGTGTTCGCTTTTGGAGTCGGTGCTGAACCAGAGGGATACTCAGAGTGGCCGTAACACCCCCTAAGCATAGCACCAAAAGAGACACCAAAATAGAGAGAGAGCCCCAGTTTTTACAGTGAATTTTTTGTCACAAAACATACTATATCCTACCGAGCGACGGATAAGAGATTAAAACAGAGAGATCGACTGGTGAACCTAATTGTAACCGAATTGAATGACCGGTCTAAAGGCCGAAGAACAATTGAAACAAGAAAATGGAAATATCTTTAGTAACAAAGAGAAAATCTCGTCTGTGCTTAAAACGGCAGTCAAGGACAAGCTAGCGCAAATGGACTGTCTTATAGGTAAAAATTTTAAACTTTTTACCGGAATGAACCCGGTTAACAAGCGGTTTGGATGATTGTAAACTTATTTTTAGCCTTCAGTTTATAATGTTTCTGACCTTTTAATTTTCGCATCATCATATTTTAAAAATGCTGAAAAATCATGAAGAACATTTAATCCGTACGTTCTCTAAATCAAATTTTCTACATGTACTTTAGTACTTTACATGCATATAAAAAAAATTGATTATAGATACTTAATAGTTTAATTCTCAAACGGCTTTTTGGTAGCTTCTAACTCCCATTTAACAATCGGCCATTGTTTTTCTGATAAATAATTTATAGACTCTTGACTTTAAGATAAGCTTCGTGAGATTTTTTTTACACACAAAAAATATCAGAATTTAAAAGACTTAGTCAGTCATTTCTGTATTTGTTTATATTAATGATCTATTCAATTAAATCGCGCTCAAAGCAAAAAGCCCAGAGAAAATAAGTATCTTTGTCCCTTTTATCTTCGATATAAGGCACGAGTTGAATCAAAGATTGAAATTAACTAGTACAGGCACTTTAATCCAACAAATTGCCAAAAACCGCTTTTTCATAATTATTATACTTTAATTCTAGAAAATGCTGTTTTTGAACGAATCTGTACGAGTTAATACTGGTGTTTGTCTTAGACTACTAGCTAAGGTCTTCGATTGGTCGAAATGTGCCAGTGGGTTCATCATCAGCATTATTTAAAATTGGCAAGCTTGGAGAACCCTATTATCACAAGATATAAAATAAAGCCATATTCAGCTATGTTGACTAATTTAATAATAAATATTTTTCTTGTGAAAAAATTCACGATCTTGAAAACGTGTTATTCTTGATAAGATGATTCTCGAAAGATCGGTAGCACGTCTGGTGCACCTCCAACTTTGAAAATGGCAAAAATGTGCATCATTACGCAATCACTAGTAATATTTTGCGTATTATGGAGGAAACTCTATACGCTTCGTCTCCCACTGAGTCGATTTCTACTTAGTGATAAGTAATCGTAGAAAAAATGTCATATTTGTTTATTATGTTTCAGAACTTTTTGTTCGATTGTTTGATTTTTCATCTGAATCGCTCAAAATTTTCAGATTCAGAACCCCCTTAGACGAAATTTCTTTGTATTTATAAAGTATTTTTAAAATTGTTCTTAATCATCGATTATTACTTCTTTCGGTTATTTGAGATCGCTAAAATTCAAAATACCCTCAGATTTCTGCAAGATTTTAACTAACCAGTTGAGCAGGCTTAGAAAAAAGCTTTTTTTGCGATTTCCGTTCCTATTTACATAAGTTCTCTATGTTTTTGCTACAAATAGGCATAGAAGACAGGATAAAAACCATCCCCCATTGGAAGCCCGCGATTTAAAGAATTGCATAGTATATTGCAAACTCGGTTCAAGCAAAAACAAAGATTTTGTCAAAAAAAATCAGACATAGTTGATTTAGAAATATATTTATTTTTTAATAAACTTTTGCATATATCCCTGCTTTATCGAAAACGACGAATTGTCATTTGTTTAACCGGGCTTACCAGCGGTAAGTTACCACGTGGTTAAGGTTCCGGTCAGTCTTAATTGTCAGAAAACAAGCTTGAAGGTGGTTCTCTAAGATCCAGTTAAAATTTTTGACAAATCCCATATCATATTGATTAAGAGTCTTCGGCTGACAGATCGTGACTTTTTGAATGATGCAAGAATATGATTGGTCAACCAAATTCACACCGATTTCATTGGCGTATTCTGAAATTTAGGTTGTTGATTGGCTGCCAGTATCCCGGATTGTTTGTATTTTTCAAATAGTCGAGATCTGTAAGTCGATGGCCCTTTCATCCATATTTTTTTTCAACCTAAGTGGATCTTGATAATGAGGGTTATCTCTATAGCGCGTGTTCGAATCCCCCTAATGTTGGTTACGTGACTGTGTTGGGTATGATAAAAGACGATAAAAGGGTGATTGATATTGGGAGCGCCAAAGTTGATTGGTGCGTAATCACTAAGACAATCACTAACACAATCACTTAGAAAATATTAGTGGGATTCGAACACGCGCTAAAGTCTATAGAGATAACCTTCATTTTCAAGATGCCCTAAGGTTTGAAAAAGGGTATGGTTTGTCCACCAAAAAATGAAAATCAATCGAGAAAGACCCTTAATAATTAAGCCTTAATTATTTATTAATTATATTCTAGATGATGATCTACCAAATTACATCATGATTATGATGGCGAACCGAAAGTCAAAAAAAGAAATGACTGAGGCGTTAACATTATTTCTAAATGACCGCACAAATGATTTCACCACGTGGCTCTACCAGATGCTCGATAGTATTCGAAAGCGTCGTGAGAAAATCAAGGAAATTGAAGATAAAAAAGAAGCCAATAATAATAAAAATTCGGAAGAGGACAATTTGGACGAAAAAGATGAGCTCGAAATCGGTGTCGGCGAAGAAGACGACCTCGACCGCGAGCTTATTGGCGATGCCGAAGTCCCAAAAAAGCCAGAATCAAAGCCACAGTCAAAATCACAATCACAGTCGAAGCCGCCGTCGAGCAAACCAAAAGACGACGTCAAAAAATCAGAACACAGGCCTAAAGGCAGCTCAGTGGATAGGAAATCCAAGAACGAAAGTAAGAGTTCTTCGCGGAATGACAAATCAAAAGTGCCAATACAAATTAAAAGTTCAAGCGATGATAAAAAGAAAAAACTTGACCAAAAGAAGCCTGATTCAAAACTTGATCAAAAGAAGCCTGATTCAAAACTTGATCAAAAGAAGCCTGATTCAAAACGAGATATTTCAAAAACCGAGAAATCCAAATCCAAACCAGAGCCCAAAATTAAAACAGACTTGAAAAAAGTTGAAATACGCAAACCAAGTGTGCCGAAATCCAAACCGGAAACCGACAAAGACAAAAAGAAGCGAAAACCAACAAAAGACACGAAAAAAGATACGGACAAATCCGGTACAGATATAGAAACTAAGAAAAAAGCTAAAGAGGCAAAAGAAGCAAAACCCGATTTACGGAAAATGTTGGAGTCAAAACGGAAACGAAAAAATTCGGATAACAAAAAGAATAAAAAATCTAGTTCAAGTTCATCAAGCTCAAGTTCGTCTGATTCTAGTTCAAGTGAAGAGGAACCTGCCAAGAAAAAGAAGAAAAAAGTCGATGCGAAAACAGCTAAAAAATTAAAAGGTATAATCGGAAAAGCAAATTTTAGCAACTTATGTTTTATATCCCAATTTTCAAATAATTGGAAGGTTGAAAATGAAAATCTATCGTAAGATTTCTTAGGGCGATTTCTAATCATCAATTTTAGGGTTGAAAAATAGTTTAGTAAATGTTTCTAATAATGTTTGCACAATACTTTGAGCTATTTTGAACGCTATTTCGCATGCTATTTTATGATATGCAATTGATGCTATAGAATGCAATTGAGAGCCTTGATGAGTCGACTAAGAGGGTAGTGTTCACTCACAGTTGAGCGTAAAATTGGGTTAAACACTTAACCGGCCAAAAACGATTAATACAGTGGGTGAGACTTATGAGCAACACACGTGTTTTTCGAAAAAGTGTTGCCCATTGGTCTCACTGTTGCCCATTGGTCTCACATGAAGGGTGTTGCCCATTGGTCTTATAGGTCTGAAAAAATCAAATCTGCGAAAAAGTGTTGCCCATTGGTCTCACTGTTGCCCATTGGTCTCACTGTTGCCCATTGGTCTCACCCACTGTAGTAGTCTCGCGGTTATCTCGCTGAAAGACGCCAAATATGTAAATTTAAGGGATTTTTAATTAAATAATGACCTTAAAATACATGCCCGATTTAATCAATTTTTTACGAAACTACAACCTCAAATGATACAGTAGATATCCTCTCTAGCATTTTTCATTGAAACCACTACTGAGAATTTGTCGTATTCAACTTTTTGATGATCGTATTATAAACCATAGGCGGTTGGTTTACACACTTGTTTAAATGAGCAGAACCATTTTTACTCTTTAGCGGCTCGTGCGAACAGAAATACCCCGCGGATGATAATACCGCCATAAAAATTGAGTACGCTGAACTTATTGGTCGCGTAGTTTTAAAGCGATATAAATGATATTATATTATGTAATTGCAAATTTATTGAAAGTTCAAGCAACGATATTTACTGTATTTTATAAGAAAATAAAATTCGCCAAAAATAAAAGATTATTAGTTCAGGGTGAAGTATGATAAGCAATAACTTTCATCCGGCATAAACTGTGATATTTTTATTGAAATGAGAATCCCTAAAATTTACCAAATTGGCGCTAGCGGGAGAAACTTTTTTATGTGACTATAGAGCTGTTTAATTAATAACAGCATCTGGTTTAGTTAATTTATTGCTTTGGTTTAAGACTTGACCTATTTTCGGATGACCGCAAATCAGCTTCAATTATTTTTGGTTCAACATCAAAAAAGTATCGTGAAATTTCTGCTCATTTGCGCTTCTTCCTCGAAATAATTTTGATTTATAACAATAACTACTGTTCTTTTTGTTTTCTGCAAATTAGTTATATCAATTACCTGGCTTCTTTGAGATCTTTGGCCATTCTACTGTTATAAAAAAGCTAAATGGCAAATAATCTCCAGTAGACCTCTTAATAAATATAAGACAACAGTTATTGCGGCAAAAACTTATTGCTTTGAAGATCACATACCATAATAAGGCTTTTTGTTACTTTGTTCGATCCTTATTTTTCCACAACTTGTACAAAATTCAAATATATCTTATAGTCTCCCATAATCTTCACCGTACGGTTTGGCGTAAGGTTTTAAGCAACCTTCTCGAAAAATGCTTGCTTTTATAGATATTGACTAGAAATTAAGTTTCGGCTTATAAAGATATAGATAATATTATATTATCTATATCCCTTTATCACCTTTTGCATGATCTAAGAGATGTGGGTTGAGGGAGTCAATCTTAACACTCCTAAGACCCCTTCTAGCCACTCATGAGGCCGCTTTCTCTTCTTTTCAGCCCACATCTCTCAGATCACGCAAAAGGTGATAAAGGGATATCTCTATAAGCCGAAACTTAATTTCTAGTCAATATCTATAATATTTTCGACTCTAAATTTAAAATTGTATAGGAAAAAAGAAGACAGATAAATCAAAAGCCAAAAAGCGAAAAGTCAAAAAAGATGAAAGTTCTTCGGAATCCGACTCAGACGACGAAAAAAAGAATGACGACAAAAACTTAAAGGATTTGGTAATAATGGTCAAAAACAACGAAACTGCTGCCCAGAAGAAAAAAAAGCGCCGTCGAAAAACCCGCGATATGCGCGATAAAATGTCAAAATTGGCAAAATTAAACGGCGAGTCAGGTTCTGGAGGCTCTGGGAACGAGGAATCGGACAAGTCTAAAAAAGCTAAAAAACAGAGGTCCTTGGAGCGTAAAGAACGCAGTTTGTTAAAGCAAAAAAAGCGTCTTATGCGACTAACTGAAAAAGCTCAAAAAAGTGGTGGCGAGATGACTGGACAGGTTTGGCCTCGCTTTTTTAAAAGCGCATTTGCACAAATTTTCCACACTCTCAAATTTTGGCACGCAAAGCTCAAAGCGTCAATTTTTGAACCTTCGACAAATTTGCACATTTCCCGAGATATCGAATACAGCTCTAAAGCCGATAATTCAGCAAGGCGATTTTCAAATATCACTCTTTAGCGCCGTGTAAGATAACCGTAAACCTCGATGATTTAAAAATTACCGTTCATTTTGATCTTTAATTTACCACATTTATTTTCAGGCACAGATTGCATCACCAGGCTAACATTTTCAGAATAATCTATGGTTTTTTTTAATTAATAAAAGCGGAAACCGCAACCAGATGTGACCGTAAGTTTTGACAAAAATTTCGAAAAATCATCACCCATTTACAACAATATTACAGTTTATTTTGAGTGATACCTCCTGGATTTATTACGTTCAAATCCAAACTCAAAACATCGAAATGATTCGGGGACCGTGTTAAACATTTCTAGCCTTTTTAAATTTACCAAAAATAATTCTCAATTAATATAATTACACAAAAAACATCTATGATTAACACTTTCAAATTCGAATACAGCATCTTCCACCAAAAAATCATATAAAATCTACATCTAGACACGGTATTCACATTTCAACTTCGATTTTTCGTCCAATTAGCAAACTTTATTTTATTTTTTTCTGAATTTTTAAAAGTTGAAAACAGTTAAATTTTCATTTGAAACAAAAACAAAGAAAAATCATGTCAACTATAATTTTTTTGATTAAATATTAACTCCGTGGCGCATATTATCTCAAACATACACAATGATGCATATTATTAATATATCTGTGAGAATACCTGTCGTTCTCTACTTCTTTTAAAGATTATCTCATCTTAATCCATCTACACAGGTGAGTGCAGCAAAACGCGTGAGTGCACGTTAAGAACAACGAGTAGGTATAATCTCTGATATAATCTTGCGTAGGTATAATCTCTGATATAATATTGCGTAGGTGTACGATTAAGATAAACTATGGGTTTTCGCCAAGGAATATTGAAATTTGACACCAGTAATTGTGCTTTTCATTATTTTTCATAAAGAAATAAATTTTATGACTAAAAAATTGGAGTCATCGACAAGATGAGTTGTTTTATAATTCAAATAAATTTTGATAAATGTGAATACCCCACCAAGCTTTGTAACTACTTCAATGCGATGAATTCAAAATATCCTGCGAAGCAAATCATCTATTTCGTTCACGGCATACCATGGCAATAATTTGTAGGAAACAGTTTGTAGTAGCAGTAGTTAGGAGGATAAATGTAGTTTTTCCCTTATCTGAACACTTTAGTGAACGTAACTGGTTATAACATTTTGTTATGAAAAATAAAATAATGTGATTTTTGATATAAAAAATTTGTGGAAATTTGAATTTTATTTTATTGCCCTATGCCGTAATGTTTTTATAGGAGCTTGAACAACTGGGTGGAATGCAAAGTGGTCATAACCAACAAAATAATGTTGGCAACATACTCTACATGCCTGTTGATGGAAAACTTCAAGACACTGGTTCTAAATAGTTGTTTGATGATTTGGGGTCATATTTCTAAATAATGCACAAGCGATGGTACAAAGTCAAAATTTCTAGGTCATGACAAGCTTTTAGATTAAAAATTGTCAATTTCAGAGACAACTTTTCTGCGCAATTAGAGTTTTTTCAATTTTTAGTAAAATGGCAACCCAAAACTGATATTAATTCAAAATTTATAATATAAATTTTGAATTAATATCAGTTTTGGGTAGCCATATTATATGTCCCTTAACAAAAATAGTTTTTTTTCTATTTCAAAATATGACACCAAACAACAAATTTTTTATTGTTTTTTGTAATTTGGTACAGAAGGTCACGCTTTCACTGAAAATTTCATTTCGAGGGTTACAAGAAATCTTGACCGCTGATTGGGAAATTTCGTCTTAGATAAATTCCTGCTCAATCACCGGGTGCAATTTTTTTACCCCGAAAATGAAATTTTTAGTAAAAACATGACATTCTGTGCAATTTTTTCATTTATTTAAAAATATGACACCAAAATCTTTTTTCGAAAATAATCAATTTATAACTGGTTAAAGCCGTACAAATTGTCCAGCACCAGGGAATGACTGTAAGTTTATCACGTTGTTTTGGCTAAGTATTTATTCGCCAACGATTGATAACGGTAACTGAGCAGGAACTAATTTTTTTGTTATTTTTTTTTATTCTGATGAATTGGCTGGAATGGACTTTATTTATCTTTTAAAATCTTTTAATTTTTTTCGACTCTTAAATAATTTGTACTTAAAGATGTTAGCACCGGTTGGTTTACAGCACGCGAGTCAAAGTGGATTAACTCCTTCACAGTCGTCTGGAACAGCTGGATCGGCTTTGGGTGCGCCCATTTTCGGCCAGTCTGCAAAACTCGCATCACCGCCCCAAATTTCGCCTCTTTTAGGGAGTTCTTTAGGCACAAATTCCCTAGGGCCTGTTAACCCTAGCCCTCTCGTGGCTAATTCGATTAATTCAACTAGCTTTGCCTCGCTGGCCCACTCTTCAAGCACTGTGGGCGGGGCAAGTGTAAATGTGGGCGAACTTCCGCTTGTCAAAACGGACACGAAATTGATCAACAATGTTGCTGCCGGATCCCTTAAGGGGGTGGTTCCCGATGCCTCCATGAAACCGACGGATATCGACACCCTCAAAAAGAAACTGGCAATGATGGAACGCGAAACGCAGCGGCTGCGCGAGATGCACAAGTTGCGCTTGAAGAAACTTGAAACGAAACAACGAGCCCAAGAAGAACGATCGAAAAGAGATGCTGAAATTCAGCGGGTAAGCCAATTCAAAATTCAGAGGAACGCACCGAAAACACCATTCGCGAACTATCGAAATCACATTGCGGATTTGTTATATCGTAATATAGTAAGTTATCTATCCATCGTGCGGCGCTATTTTGTGTTTAAAAGGATATAAACATTTTCAGAATATTAGGTTTTGGGCAAATCAAGAGTACATCACTTATCACCAGATGTCATTTCCATGTTGTAAGGTCAAAAATAAGACATTTTTTATACCAAAAAATCAAGAAATCGTACTATGAAGCACGCTTTTCGGTCTTGCAGTTTAAACTTTCAACTCGAAAATAATTTTTTATTTGATGCTGAATTGAGCAAACGTATTTTCTTTCTTTATTTCAATTTTCCAAGTTTAATTTTTCGTGGTTTATTTTACAAGGATCATATTTCAAAATCATTTTTTTTTAATATTTTAAACATCAAATTCGAAGATTATTAAGTAATTTTATAATATATTGGTTATTTACTTCCAAATTGTAAAATTAATTTTTTGATTTGGATTTAATTCCATTTTGATTTAATTTTTATCGTTTTTTTTATTATTTTTTGCTAACGCCAATTTTCAACCCCCTTACAACTTTGTTGGAATTTACACTTAATATTTTGAATAAATTTAGCGACAAGACGAAGAGGATGCTAGAACAGTCTATGTACGAAATCTCCATCCCAAAATTAAAGAGCAACAATTGAGGGATCACTTTTCAGTTTTTGGTGCAATCAAAAGAATAGTCCTGCCACAAGATGCTCATTCCATAGGATGCAACAGAGGATTTACTTTTATCACATTTGCTAGTAAAGAACCAGTTGAAGTATCTTGCTCGCTAGGTAAATTTTCTATTATCTTTTTTTCAAATTGCTCTTTCGATAAAAAATGAAATTTTGGAATTTGAAAATTTCAATTTTCGTTAAGCTGATTTAAAAGCTTTTGGGAAATTTTCAAAAAAATCAATTTTCGAAAAAATAAATTTTCGAAAAAAATCAATTTTCGAAAAAAAATATTTTATTTTACAATTTGAAAAAAAAATTAAATGTTTTGAGAAATTTTCTAAAGGAACAAATTCATTTTCCGATTTGAAAAAATTAAATATTTTAATAATTTTTTCGAAATTTTCGAAATTAATCAATTTTCTAAAACAAAATTTATTTTTAAACTTAAAAAATTTAAATGTTATAAAAACTATGTTATAAAACTGTTTTAAAACCTTGTGAGAAATTTTCAAAAAAAAGCAATTGAAACTTTTTTATATAGTTTTTTGAATTTTACATTTTTTACTAGACGGAACCCTTTTCCACGAGAGGTCGATCAAAGTGGTACCGAAGACCAATATGATGGGAAAGATTCGCCCACAACATTTGGTGCATTAAAGTGTCACTGGACTTGCCTGACGCGAAAAGCGGGCCCTGCGCGTATAACTGCAATTTCTCGTATCATAAACCATGAAAGTTCACGATTAATTATTCACAGAACTCGTTGCATTTATGTATGTATTTTTAACTCCATGTTCAAATGTGAAATTAATAGTGATCCAAAACCATTTTCTTCCGTTTTTAATATTCAAAAAGTTTATAAAGGAATAATAATATTTTAAAGAAAAAGAACTATTTTAAAGAATAAACAAGATGAAATTTCAATCGTAGTTTTTTTAGCAGGGCATTTCAATTTTGTATTCTATTTTAATTGGTTGGTGTTGTTTGCTCTGTAAAGCTGAAATCGCTAGATGAAATCTGATATACAATCCCTGACTTTTTAAAATGCGTCCCTTTGAAATGCACATAATCCCTTTTGACCCCTTAAAGTGCCTATTTTTTCTGAAAAAGACGATGACCCCTTAAAGTGCATTTTTCATTTTTGCACAGTACGCAATCAACTTTTTGCATACAAACTTTTTGCACACAAAATGTTCTTTGATTATCTCTACCGATCATCACCTGGCAAGATGATATTTCTGATCGTTTTTTTGGCGCGTAAAAGCGCTTATTTCAGATATGTCAGTATGAGACTCAAAAATACTGCATACAGGGGGGGGCGCTATGATATCGAGATCGCGGTGATATTGAGCCCCCTGTATAAAGTCTGGTTTTGTATGAAAATTTATAAATAAAAATGACGAGAAAAGACGCGAAGCGTAATGTTTTGACATAAGCACAAAAAAGGATATATATGATTTTTATATAGAAAGAGGTCGGAAAAAACGAAGTCTTATTCGGCTACGGCCAACACGTTGCTCCTGGATCCGCAACGCTAACTGTTACTCATCTAAGCGGGGGCGGGTAAAACGCGCCAACTAATCAGAGACGTTCGGAAATTGCGCAATTCCCCGCAAAATATTTTAATCCAATTAAATTGCTTCTAGAAGCACGTGAGTAATAAATGAGTCATAACAGAAGAAATTAATTTCCACGCTTGTTGCCGGGCGCATCGTGTTGAGTGTACTTCTTTTTCTGAAATATTCGGTACACAAATACAAAGACAAGTAATTTCTAGAATTATTGGTACTCCGGAAACCTGCCAATTGAGACTTTACGACGAAAAAAAATAAGTCATCTCACCAGCATTTTTGAGCAAGAAGTTTATATCAGGATTTGTGTTCAATTGTTTTCTACACATTTATTCGTATTATTAGAACTTTTAATTTTCCGAAAACTAAAAAATTTAAATCCGAATTTTTAAGTCTTTGAAACTAGAAATTCAGCAAACTACAATTCGTATTTTGTGGAAAATTATTCAAAGAATCGAAAAAACATAAAGATATCAAGAAAAAAACTATTTGCTCCTTAAAGTGCATACTTTTTTTGGAATTGTTTTGCACTTTAAAGGGTCAGGGACTGTATTGTTTATCTTCCTCAAAAATTCAAAATTTTAACTTTCTTCATAGAGATTTTCTCTTCTATGATATTTGCGTTTGATTTTCAAAAAAAATGAGAAAACTTTTTGGGATATTTCCTAAACGAGCATAAATTATATGAGCATATTATATGCTCAGCAGATTATTAAGAGCATAGTATGTGATATACTATGCTCCTTTTACTCCTTCTCTGTATCTTATTTATTTCTCATTTGAAAATGGAATAAACCGAAACGTTGAAAATACAATTTTGTAATTGACAAATTAATATATATTAATGTCTCAAACAACCCTGCTATATGATATAGCCTATATGTGATATATATATATCGGCTATAGCTTGGCTTTCAAAATAAAATCCACCTATTTACCATTTTTAATCGGCCGTAATTACCTAAATGACAATTTCCATTTCGCGAGTAAAAAAAACACATACTGTAAACCTATACAAATGTTTGTCGTTCATATTATGATTCTCTACTGTTAATTTCATGTCTGAGATTAAAGAAAAACAGTCTATCATTCATATTCTTTTTCCACTCAAGATTACCAATTTGATGAATTTTAGCATATTCTGAGGCCGCTAGGAGCACTGCCCAGTGAAAAGAGTCTCGCGTTAAGTTCCCTCCAAAGGGTTATAAATTATAAGTTATAATTATTAAAATAAATTTTCTTAGTTATTTGAACATGTCCACAATGAACCAGTTCAAGGCAATAATTGCTTAATATACGCCAGTGAGTTATTTTGCGGTTACTATCGGAGTTAAGTCCGTGAATCAGAAGTCATTTTTAAGCTATGAGTCATAGCCTATGACAAACTATTTGAATGAGTAAAAATTACTTCAAATTTTTTTCTATAATTTCCGAGACAATTTGTTGAGACTTCCACGAATAAAAAATCAGTGCAAATTCTTGATAAAAACAAAATAACATAGCTTATTTATTTTTCGAAAACAGTGCGTGCGTCAGGAAGTTAACTCTTAGAATGACATATTGTTTCTGGACTCGTAGTGACTTCTGGTCACGCGTGATCAGACGTCTCAAATCAATCGTATTACCGAAGATTCATCATCAACATATATTTTTGTATAATATAATTTAACTAATTTGCTACAATCCTAACAAAAAATTTATGTGAATAAAAAAAAGAAAACTCTCTCCCATGACCACGATTCCCACAACTAAATGCATTAATTCTTATCACTTAAGACTTAATTTGACATTTTGAAATTTGTAGTATTAAACCGCTAACACTTTGCCTTTGCTCTGTTTGAAACTAATTTAATGTTTTTATCAACAATTTCTCGGAAATCAAAAAACCCAATCAAAATGATTTTTTAACATCAGATGTATTGAGTCAGGTCAGTTTCCAGAGCTCTGAAACTGACCAGAAGTGGGAAGATATGTATTCTAGTCAAATCGTAGGCGTAGAACGCGAAACCGTTATCTTATTTTAAATATCGGGTCGGGATCGAAAAATGACCTAAAAATGATCGAAAAACTTGTCGAAAAAAATTAAATTTCTGGATTTCTAAGAAAACAAATTGTTGTCGAAATAAAAAATTTCAAATCCTTGATCTAATGCTAGTTGATTAGCATGAAATTAATCAATCGTTTTTTGCACAAAATAATTATGTTTTGAATGTAAGGCCACGTGATGGTCTTAACAGTATACTGTAATGAAGGATCTTTACTCTCATCCGCCCGTTAGGCTGTGCAGCGCCAGATCGACTTTAAACGGTTTTTTCGACCCTTATACGTAAGGGGAGCATCGTCGACCAAGTGAACGATCAAATTTTTTGCCGAAAATTATTTGTGTGTTTTTTTTTGGGCATTACAGTACTTATTTTTGAAAAAAATCTCAAATCTCTCCAAAACATATTTGAGGCTAATCTACAGAAACAAATAGGACTTTTTTTCCATTACGGTATAGTCGAATCTGCTCCGGAAAGTATAATATTTCATATGATACCTCATATAATTTCATCGTTCAAATAATATAGTTTATTTTGAATTTTTGAATCCTTTTTTTAATCATTAGCGAGATAATTGTCTGAATTTTTACACCGTAGACTTAATTTGGTAGGTCCCTAAATGAAAACCCATAGATAATTGGCATTTAATGAATTTTAAATAATCTGGCTCATTTAATAATCTGGCTCCACAGAGCCGAACGGGCGGCGGAGCCATCTTTAACCCGCGGGGTGTGGGTTTAACTGCGGTCTTACCCAAGTTAACCTTTAATTCATAATAGCCTCATATTTTTTCAACTTAATTCGTGTACTTTTTGGAAATAACAGTACTTTTATGCCAAAAGTTATAACTCGATTATACGGTCACGTGATTATTTTTGAGCTACACTGTGGAATAAAAGTCTTAGAAATTCATAACAATTCTTTTCAGAGGTTTTCGACGTGAATTGAGTACTTTTTGAAAAAAATAGTACCTATATCCGGTAATTTGAAAAATTACTCAAATTACGTCGAAAAAATTTAAGGAGAAGCTTCTAACGTTTTTAAGACTTTTTTCTCATTACAGCATAGTCCAAATAAAATCACGTGACCAAATAAAAAAAAATAGGGTTTGGAATATGTCAAGCCTTATTTCCTGAAAACACGATCACTTGACGTATTTCTTGAATAAACAGTTACGTGATTATTTTTTGACTATGCTGTAATGGAAAAAAAGTCTTAAATTTTTTAAGGATCACGCTCAAAGGTTTTTTGTGGTGATTACAAAAAATGGTGATTTGCAAAAAAATAAGTACTGTAATTGTATAATTGTAAAAACGCACAGCCATCAATTATTGAAATAGTTGATCGATCACTTTGTAAATGCTTAATAAGTTCTAAATTTAGGGACCTAAATTGCGATACAAGGGCGCGTGACCAGAAAGCAACGCTGAGAGTTAAAATGAAATCCGACTCAAAAATGAATTTTTTTGATTTGCTGGAATTAAAAACAAGATGAATTCGACACATCTGCAATGCAGATTCTGCATTGATGTAAAATAGTTAAAACGAAAACAAATATAAAATGAGTGGAAGTGAGAAATGGACAGGAAAAGGAAAGATATCAATAAGTTTTAAAAGTTTGTACAAGCGGTAGGGTGTAACCGGTCAGTTTTGGGACGAGGCTAAGTCGAAATTCAAGTATTTTCAAGTCAAAACGGCTCGAAAGTTTTTTTCCAATCAAAAATTTGGATTCAAAATGGGATATTTAAGTTCTTGTCTTAAAAGATAGTCATAGAAGCAAGAGTCGGCAGTGCCGATTCGGCACATTCGAAATTTTTCGATCGGATCGGTAGACCAACCATCGAATAAATTAGATAGGATCGATTTTTCCGATCTGATCTGATTGTGCCGACCCCTGCATAGAAGGTCATTTTGGATCACTATTTTATGATTGCAAAAACCTTAAAATTTGGCCCCTTCTTTACCATTTCGTCTTTCAATTGATCAACATGTTCTAATCTTTGTGAGGATTGTGACTGCTTCCAGCAATGTGCTGGGGAAAAATAAGCCCTTTTTAAAACTCAAATATATTTTGTGAGAATTTAGTGGACATCTATGTTTTTAATTGCACATTGTAGTTCGTAACCTTGAAATGTATAAAAGTGATAAATTTCTAGAAAATATTTTAACATGAGCCGTTAAATGCATTAAACCCAATTGCTGCTTTTACTCTCCATTGATCTATTTCGTGATATACACGTATCCAAAAATCACATAATGCCGATATTATTGGTCAGAAAAAAATTCTCTACAATCGCAACAAAACATATTTTATAAATTCATCTTAATTCGCCGAAAATTACAGCGTGAGTCTTTTCGATTTCTCCGTTTTTTTACCCAGGCGGCTAGACAGCCAAAAAAAAGTGCTTCAATCAAAATATATCGTCTTGACGTAAGCCACTTTCTCGTCTGTGTTTCACTGACTTTCTTTTGAGCCTAATAGAAAAAATTAAAGCACTTTTTTTTTTTGGAAAATGACGAAAAAATCATATTTCGAGTTTTAGCTAGAAATTTCAAATTCGCCCTGATGAAGTCTTTAGATAATGAAAATAAAAGATTATTGAAAAAAAATCATGAAATCGGTTAATAGACGAAGCCAAACATAACTTTTTAGAATTGATTTTGCACTTTTCTAGTGCCTGTAGAGCTCATTTGTGCGATCGAATTTTTTTTTGGTTTCTTAGAATGACCACTGAACTTTTTTTCTAGAAATCAATCCCAAATGAACCTTTTCCCATTCTAAGTGTTCGGAGAGCCGATTCCAAAATATCTAATTTGCTTTCCCACCCCTTAAGCAAAGTATAGGCAATTTTGGCTGTCTACCCGCCTGGGTTAAAAACGGAGAAATCGAAAAGACTCACGTAGCGTGAGTCACGCTGTATTTTTGAAATTCCTTGCTATAGTTAATATAGGCAAAATGTAAATTTTTTTAGAAGACGGACTATTTTCCACGAACGCTACATGAGATATTTTTTCTCTTTTTCAAATTCTTCTCTAAGCTAAATATCCAACAGAAAAAATTTGAATAATGTTGTCAGATTTCTCGCAATCACTATTTTATGCAAATCTACTGCGCGCCATCATTACATTGATTAGGCTAACATTGAATATTGAAAAGGGGCAAAATCTTAACATTAATACTGAAATACTTCATTTATAGTTATTTTTTCTTTCGTAATTTGAGACTATCTTATGTCTAGAATTTTAAATAAATTATTGTTTTTGCAGCAAATCCGATATTCTAGAACGAGTTATTCGATAGTAATAAACTTTTTTTTGCTTGCAATCAATTTCTTCGTGTGCTGGATGGTCGGATACAAGAAAAAATAATACCGAATTTGAGACCGTGGTCGAAAATAACTACTGCACCCACAATCCCCTTAGGGGGTGGGTGTTGTAATTTGGTAATTTCAATCACGCCACAGAATAATTCTAGGCAGTTGTGAAAATCTGAGGATACTCGTTTATAGATCCTCCTTCGTCTAACGATTACACATATGAAACTCAACATTGTCACATTACACCACCAGTGATGAGTCTATTCTAGAACACCTAACGGATTTTAAAAATCTATCTTCTTGAGATCCACATACAAGCGTCTAAACATTCACACAGAGTACCGGATAAATGAGTACAAAAATTATGATCGTTCTGATTTTTTCGATCTTGTATTTTCTAGAATCCCACTTGAACGCCGATTTTCACAATTGTTCGACTTCAAACTATACTATTCTAGATGGATATTCAGAATAAAGCCGTTTTTTCGACTTAGGTTGATAAATATAATGTCGTCGATAATGATCGTCTTAATTTTTGATTATATTTCTAGAATTTTAGAAACTTGACTTTCAGTGAACCGGACATGAAAAGTTCAAAAAAGGTCGTTCGATTTGAACAAAAGTACCACCAAATTAAAGCTGAGATCATGATCAAAAAATCTACTCATGGCTAATCAAAATTTTGAACCAATCAGCGTCAAATTCGATAATTAGGTTGAACATTTTTGCTTATAAAATATTGAAATTTTAAAATTCGATTTGTCATTTTCTGATATTTTTATTTCCTACATCGTTTTCGACGGGGTCATAGACTATGAGTCATAGTCTATGACTCATAGTCTATAACTCAAAGAGACCAAAAATCTTGACATGGAGTGAATTACCATTTTCTTGCGAGATAAAGCAAAAATATTAAATTTTGAAAATTCTTGATTTTTTTCTAGATTATTCTGAAAAAAATTATTGCCACCTTGGGTAAACTTTAGTCTATCATTATTAAGTATCATAATTTATTCTACATGTAAAGGGCTCAAGAAATACGACACCCAACTCCCTTAATTTGGACGAAAAACGCTTGTGGTACACTTTAGTCTTGAGAAGCGAAACTGCGTTTAATTTCGTGTTTGGCCGCTTGTAGTAATGAACAATTAAAAAATTAAAATTTCCTGTCTGATATCCTGTTACAAAGAATAAAGAATTTTTCTAGTTTGGTCTAGTACATTGTACTACGTAACGTAAATCAATCTACTAGACCAAACTAGAAAAATATCTACCATTTTTCCGTCGGTAAGGGATATCCCTTTATAACCTTTTGGTCTAGAATGCGCTAGCCACAACGGTTAAATCACACCGTTAAAAGGCAGGTAGCTGGCTACGCATTTTCTAAACCAAAAGCTTGTGATTAAGGGATATAGACTGGCCCACCCGCGGATTTGGCTGGAAAATATAAAAAAAAACCTTAACTTCCATCATTTAACTAATTCATGTTTCCTTAGCTTTGTTGAAGCAAAAAATTGGCTATGGCACTTCGAACTTTTATACTTCCTAGTGTTCCAAAAATGGCCAAAATAGGAAACCGGATATAAAACTGGAATTTGACATTATTTTTCTTCTTGCATTTGAATCTTTCTGGGCAGAGTTCAAATAGTTTTGATTTTTTGCAAGCTTGAGTGGATTTATGAAAACTCTTATAACCTCCTTAGATAAATTCAATGCAAAAAATATTATTATTTTAAGGGGAGTAGGTGTGGTTTTTTAGCCCGTTACGAATGTAATTTATAGAATTATATTGTGTTACTGACTAAGCTTGACCCAAGGACACTCATGGTGGGGCAATTATTTTTTTGAAACAATCTAGAACAAATTCTAAACTTTCAAAATTCGAATTACGGAATAAACTACATTTCAATACAAAGCCGTGAATTGTCTTAATGTTTGTAAAAGATGGTCCAACTTGCCGGGTACATCCCAATCAGCATTTTAAAATTTTTATTTAAATCCGGCCAACTGAAGTAGCAAAGATTGGGCTTCTGATCACTTACCTTCTTATTGAAAACAGGAATATTTTCAAAAAAATTTCATTTCTCTATTCGCACCTCATTAAGACCTTGGCTTTCATAATTTTTTGTTCGATTTTTCATCTTTCTGTCCCGTTCTTATAATAGACGATTAGCTGCGCGATTGATCAAAAATGCGAAAAAAATTGCAATTTTTAAAAAATATGTTTTGGGAATGAACAAAATGTATCCGCTTATCACCGAAAAACCATATTTCAGAAGAAAAAAATTGTCTCATTTTAGAACAAACGACTCAAATTAAAAAAAAAACTTAATCAGATTTGTGAATTTGAAACTAAGCAGCAAAAATTGGGTTTAAACACTTACTTGCCATCGAAAACATGAAGATTAACATAATCATTTCTTTTTCTATTCTCACTCATTCTGACCTTGGCTTTCCTAATTTTTTTTTAGGATTTTTAATCTTACTTTTTGTTTTCTTATCAAAAGACAATTTCAGCGCGATTGATCAAAAACCGCAAAACGGTTTGCGCTGTCAAAAATCATTTTTTGAGAATGAAAAAATGTATCCTTAGTTAAAATAAAAATTCACAAGCTGAAATCCAAAGGAAGTATCGCCGATCGGGCCAGCTGATCGGGCCAGCGTGGTATGAAGATAATCAAACATCTGTTTGATTATTTTTCAGCAAATTTTCGTTTTAGATCTGTTTTTAGCAGCAAGAGGGCGTTAAAATGTCGGTTATGAAAGATAGTTGTTTGCCGATTTCATCATTCGATGACAAAAAATGCCTTTTTTACAGAAAAGGAACTTGAAGATTTGTATTACTATTTCAATTATTTCAAAATTAAATAAAAAAGTATTTATTTCAAAATAAATTTATAAAACAACGTTTGTTATAATTTCACCGCTAAGACTTCAAAATATTATCTCGACGTAAGCCAACTTTCTGATCAGTGTTGCATTAGCTTTCATTTGAACCTACTTTCGAAAAAATCGAAGCATATTTTTTTTCGAATTTTTTCTCAAAAATTTAAAAATCACTCACGAAAAAATAAAAAGAGTTCCGATGGTGAAAATTTTTGAATTCCTCGTGACAAACTCTATGTTGGGTTTGATCGAAAAAATTCCAGGACTTTTCTTTCATCCGATTTAAGCGGATTCAAATTTTTTAGCACCACTTAAGTGGTGCGGAGCTTCCAAGGGTTAACCCGTATAAAACCGATATTCCACCATGATATAAACATTTTTATTGGTTAATATGACCCGCCAAAACAATGCATGACATTTAAATTATCGGAAATGTCTTAATAATTAATATAAGTCAGTATATTTTTTTTCATGCTTATTATAGTTAGCTGAACCGATATAAATATGTTTCAGCTTGATAAAAGCATTTTTATCCATTTTAAGAAAAGATTTGACTTCGAGTTTTCATCTTTGAAATAGTAAAAATTTCAAAAAAATTCAAAACATTACGGAAATTTTTCGCATTTTTCGTCCAAAATTTTTTTTGTTTAGTTCATTCAAATCTGTGGGTAAAAACCGAAAAAATAGCCACTTTAACTTTTTTTATGGATACCTACATATTTTCCGACCGCTGTTTGAAAAATAATAAAATTTTTCATTTTTTATCGATTTTTTTAGAAATATTATGAAATTTTTCCGCAAATCAAGACCAAAACTTTTTATTAGTAGTTTTTTGAATTCTTCATTAAAAATCAGGCAGATCACTTATTTAATTTTCTAGTATCTATTAAATCTCCGTATGTCAACTTATGTCGCGCGATTATCATTTCTAAATTATTGATGAACTTTTTAACACATGGCTGTAGAACCGGTTAATGCCATTCGGCACTCAATTTTTGAAAATTTTATGCTTGCAAAAAATTTCTAATAAAATTGCGGGTGTTATAGGCGGCATTTCTTTTGATAGTCAGGACATTTTTTATTATCAAAACGCAATTGAAGGTCAATTTTTATCTCAAAAAAAGTTGTTTTCTCTACTTTTGGCCATTTTTGCCCATTTTTCATGGAAAAAAAATTTGATATTTAGGAAATTTTGTAATGTGCAGAATTTTTAAGCTTCTTTTTAGCGCATAACACCCGAAAATGGCTGAAGTTTATTGATATCATGTTTAAAAAAATCTGAAGTCGGGTTTAGTTGGAAATGGATGTACAATGATCTTTATATTTTTACAGATACTTAGTTATGTTAAGAAAATAAAAATATAAACGTTTGCAAGAATGAACACTTTCATCGAAGATAAAAAATAGAAAAATAAATTTTCACATTTTTTTCCTTTCATATGTATATATATTGATTTGAAAAAATGTACCAATTTGCCGGACTTATGCTACCCCCTTAATCGAATTCAAGAAATTTGAATTATTTTTAGGCCAAAATGTTAAAAATAATTATCGAATTTGACGCTGATTGGTTCAAAATTTTGATTAGCTGTAAGCCAACTTTTTGATCAGTGAAATCTCAGCTTCAATTTGGTGTTACTTTGATTAAAATCGGACAACCTTTTTTTCGAAATTTTCATTTCCGGTCACTAAAAGTCAAGTTTCTAGAATTCTAGAATAATAATCAAAAATTCAGACGATCATATGGACGACATTATATTTATTTACTGTAGTCGAAAAACGACTTTTATTCTGAACACCGTCTAAAACAAGATAGAGTTTGAAGTTGAAAAATTGGTAAAGATCGGCGTTAAAGTGAGATTCTAGAAAATACAAGATCGAAAAAATCAGAACGACATATTTTTGTACTCATTTTCCGGTATCTGCGTGTAAATTTTAGACGCTTGTATGTGGGATCTCAAAGAAGATAGATTTGAAAAAAACCGTTTAGTGTTCTGAATAGGACTCACCACCTGGTGGTGTGATGGTAGACAAGTGTTGAAGTTTGAGATGTGTAATCGTTAGAATTATTCTGAGGCGTGATTGGAAGGTACCAAAGAGCGACACCTACCCCATTAAATGCATTTAATGACTAGGTGCATGTGCAAAGAACATTCGTATGCAGTCAAAACGCATAAAAAAATCGGAACTTACATGAGAATCATTTTTTGAAATGAGCAAAAATGACATAAAACTCGAAATTTGCTCATATTTTGAAAATTTGTGGTTATACAGTGCACTGCAGTGGGGGGCGAAATCGCCAAAAAAAAACTTACGCAATTTCACAATTTTTAGCTAAAATACTTCCAGTGCCAATATCGCCGAAATTTTTTGATATTTATGTCTCAAATTACTTTTTGAGCGGCATGAATGACGTCATTTTCAGGATTGACTCTCCCAAATCTACTCTTTTCAACTTTCATTTTATTGCGTTTTGTGGAGTATTATATTTTATGCATTTTGATGATTCAATTCATTCGAACCTATTTTAAAACTCCTTATAAAAAAAATTGGCATATGACGTCACTTCAAACGCCTACGCGTTTTTCATTTTTTGAAGAAAAAAATTATTTCTGTCCCCATATCGCCGAATGTGCCGAATTTTTCAATATCGCCGAAATTTTTTGGCAAAAAACTTTCGGCGATTCCCCCCCCCTGTATTACATTATTTGTCATAGTAATGGAAAATGAGAGAAGATTGAATTTGGTCAAAATTAAGTGAGTGTGATAATAATTGAAAAAAATGACTAAGAGTAAATAGACCTCTTAGAATTCGAAAATCATATTCAAAATTGTCAAAAATGACCACTATGGCCCCTAGTCTAGGGGGACTTAAATTTAAGTCAAAATTTTGTCATTTTTGGAAAATTATAAGTGTTACGATATGACGCACTCTGCGTCACTGTGTTCTCAAGCACAAATTATAACGGTAATTTGGGCGAACAAAACATATTTTCGTCCCTTTTCTCTCATTCCATTTTTAGCTGTTCAGAGAGAAATAAACTATTTAATAAAAACCATTGTCGTTATCTACGCAAAGCACTCACGTTAATATAACCTTTTCCCGCAGTTCAGGGTAAGGTAACAATTGGTAGCAAAAGTGGTTCTTTGCCTTGAAACGGTAATTTTTTTTAACCAGAGAAAAAAAAATACCGGTTAGTTAATTTATTTTTTTTCCAGCTAATAGGAATCAACTTAAATCCTAGGGAGTAACTAGGTACTAGTAGCCGTCGAGCCTAGTATAAAAATTTATATAAGTGTTAATCACTGGTTTAAATCGATCAAATTTATAATAACGTTATGTCTTTCAAGGAGCTAAACGCTCAAATTGTTTTTCTTGAAAAACAAGCAACTAGTTGCACAGATGAGGACCACCGTAGGGATATTAAGGAAGCCATAAGTCAAATTTACGCTAAAATAAAATTAATTATCGCTAGTACTGAAGCCGAAGTAACGCTAAAAACAGAAAATCCGGGGCTCAACCAAAATTTTAGAATTATTGAGCGCACTTTGGCAAGCTTACCTATTTTTTACGGTACGGACACACTAGAAGCCGAAGGCTTTATAAATAAAATGGAACAGTTATACACACTCCTAGTGAAGGAAATAGACCCAGGTCTTGAGCAAGATTTCGTTATGTTAGCCAAATTGAAATTTGGCTCAAATGTATTTAATTAAATGCGAGCTGCATATAAAAAATTGGATACGTTCCAAAAATTTAAAAAATTTGTAACTGAGCGGTTTTGTGGCCAGTACAATGCATTCCAGCGTGTGTCTATGATTTTCGACATAGATTTTAACGATAAGTATCATGTATATGCAACTAAATTGAATGAAGAGTTACAGTCTAGCATCGAAGCAATTCGAGAACATTATTTTAATATCGATAACACTAAAGAACTTTCGGCAGAAATGAAGTTTTACCGAGAACGAATAGAAAACGTGACCAATAGTGGTTCCTTTTGGACGGGTAATCACAATGACCGGAACCGGCAGAACCGGAAAAGCGGTCAAAATTTTCGCGATAAATTGGTTAAACAACCACAGAGTTCAAACCAAACTGATCAGCAAGACAATAGAAAATATGTCACAAAAAAGCCTGAAACGGCTCAATCTGAAATTAACGACATAGCAGAGACTTTTCATTCTGTAATCGTTGAAAATCGTCTTTTTCAGTAATAACCGATGATGTTGAGCGAGTATCATCGGTTTCACAAATAAATATTAACTCGCATAATTCTTTTCACGTTAACTCGGAGCGATCCAAGCTTATTATTGATATAAAATTATAAATTAAGGTTTGTTGAACAACACCGATTGTATTGATACCGGTAGTCATCTTAATTTAATGCCAAAAAGTTTGGTTTATAGCCATAAATTAGTTTAAAACCTTATAAAGGCACAATCAGCAGTATTGAAAATCAAATTTTGCCAATTTTAGGTATTTTTGAGTGTACTGTTGCATTTCAAGGTGGGTTTATTAGAAACATACCTTTTCATATTATCGATAGCCAAATACCTATCATATGAGGACTAAAATTTTTGAATCATGCAACTGTGACGTCTTTTTCATGCAATCGCAAACAGTTAGTTTTGTAAAGAAAAGTAAATACAAAATATTTTGAGAATCGAATCGCATTTAACGATACAATTGAAAATATGAAAAGTTTGGTGACCAATACACCACTTAATCTGAATACGGTTCAGAATGTTAAAAATATTTTAAGGGTATCTATTAACCCTCAGGTTTCTGATTCGGAAATTAACGGAATTTCAGAGCTTTTAATGAATTTTAAAGACGTTTTCGGTAAAGATGGGAATAGTGAATTGGGACTGTTCCCTTTTGAAGTTGAAATCAATACAGTCCCAGGGAAAGCTGAATCGGTCCGACAGCACCCTCTACCGGCCGCATTTAAAGACAGCCTCAATAAAGAAATTTTACGTATGCGTAAAATGGATATTATCGAACCATGTTACAGTAATTTTGGCTGGAATAGCCCAATAATACCGGTAAAAAAGAAATCCGGAGAAATTCGATTATATTGCAAATTTAAAAAAACTGTTAATGTTCATTTAACTGAAAATTCTGAGAAATTCCAGTTGCCCTGTGAGACTTTTTTCTCGAAATTGAGCAATCCAATAAATATTTCGTGTAGTTTTGATGTTCGCAATTATTGGCAACTCAACATTAAAGAGTCTGATAGACATAAAACGGCTTTTCAATACGGAAATAAGACATTTCAATTTAGACGCCTACCGTTTGGTTAAAAAATTCGGGTGATCATTTTTGCAAAGCTATAACGTTAGCGCTCGATGAAGTTGAAAATAAAGATAACGTTAAAAGTTTTGTTGACGATATTTTATGTCATTCAAAAGATTTTAAGACGTTTAAAGAGTCTATCAGACAGATGTTGAAAGCATGCCGAAAATTTAATTTACGTTTAAATGGTGAAAAATGCAAACTACTGTACCCAAATACAAAATTTTTGGGTCGAATATTGACCCAAGAAGGCTATGAAGCCGATCCTGATAATGTGCAGGCAATCAAGGATATGAGCCCACTGCGCACTCGGCGGGAGCTTCAAGTAACGATAGGACGATTTAATTGGCTACGCTTTGTGGTAAATATGGAGAATCGTCGCGATTTTTGTTTCAGAGCGCTTTAATTAAAGAATTATCGGATATTAAACAAAAAAAATGCTGAGTTTTCATGGCCAAAATCTGCTCAAATAGCATTTTAACTCGCGAAAAACCGACTTTCATCAGAAAAAGTTATATTTTTTGCTGATTTTTCAAAAGACTTTATTTTAACCACCGATGCAAGCTCAGTAGCCGTTGCAGGTGTTTTGATTCAAATTATCGATAATCAGCAGAAAAGTATTTCATGCGTCAGCAAAACTTTAACAGAAACTGAACAAAACTGGAGCGCAACAGAGCGCGAAGCTTACGGAATTTTATTCGCTTGCAAAAAATTAGGGTATTTTTTGAAAGGTCGCTAATTTTAACTGTTAACAGATCACCGTTCTCTGACTTTTTAAGACACAAATGTGTTTTCAAATAGTAAAATCTCACGTTGGCAAGAGCGCTTAAGTGAGTTTAATTTTTGTTGCCAATATATCGAAGGAAAAAAGAACGTTTTTGCCGATATATTTTCTCGTCCAACGATTAACGTTAAAAAAAGTACCGAAAATATCGCTAAAAAAGCTCTTGGTCAATTTTATAGTTTACCAGACTCATTAATACGTATTTACGTTCCATCTTGGACTCTAGAATCTGGAAAATTTCCACAAAAAATAATATTAAAGGAAAATGAATTTTATACCGCTAGTGCATTTTGACAGCACAAAGTAATTTTTTTGAAAAATCTCCAATAAATGAGCTGTCTGATATAGCTATAAATCAACGCGATGACCCAAAATTATTAAAATTGATAAATTTATTAGAAAATAACGTTAGTGAAGAAAAATGGAGCAAAATTCTTGACCTTAAAGATGAAGATTTGCGCTTATATCATAAATATCGGACAAATTTGAAAATAGACGAAAATACAGGAGTTATTCTCATTAAAATGATTACCGATAAAATTCTTCTTCCAAGATCATTGGTGCGAAAATATTTGTCTATTTGCCATGATCAAATAGGTCATTATGGAATTGAACGAGTTAATCACCATTTACGAAACGGTTTTTGGCCTGGTGAAACAGCCGACATTTTAAATTACGTAAATTCATGTAAATGTGTTTACAGCGAAAGGTAGTAGCTCAAGCAAAACCAGCAACCCCCGCTTGTAAAAGAATATTAATCACGGTACCGGTTGTTTCAAGTCAATCACCGTCGATTTCGTTCACATGCCTAGTTCTAAAACAGGTAAAAGATATATCGTTACAATAATGGATAATTTTTCGCGATGGCTTTACTGCCATCCTACGGTCAGAGACCGCGCTGAAGATGCTGTCAGCGCCCTCATTAGTTTTATTTTGGAAAACGGTATCCCAGATTCAATAGAATCTGACAGTGGTGTACATTGCGTTAATAATTTGTTTAGCTCATTTTGCGAAAAATTTAAAATAAATCAAAAAATACACTGCGCATATAGACCGCAAAGTAGCGGCGCCCTTAAACGGGTTCATAGAACGCTGAAAAATAGCCTTTTCATTCTCGTTAATGATCACGGCATTGATTGGCCAGAGGCCCTTATGTATGCGCGTTACGCGCATAATGTTGCGTTCAATAGCGCCACAAAAAGTTCACCATTTTCACGGTTTTTGGCCGTGACCCGAACGTGGCGCAATTATCAAATTTGAGAAACACTGAAAATTTGACTCCTAACGATACCGGTAAAAATGTTAAATCGATTTTAGAAAAAGCCCATGCAGCTATACGTATAAGTCAGGCTGCCGCGGATTTGGAAGTTGAACTTCGAAAAANCCTAAAATTAAAATAACGGAAATTGAAATTGGTGACGAAGTTTACCTTAAAAGGCAACAGAGTGTAGTTGCAAAATATTCTCACATGAGTTGGGTAGGACCATTTAGAGTCACCAAGTCTAAGGGTACCATTGTAGAAATTCAGAAAAATTGCCCCGAGGGCCCTAAAGACTACGTTCATAGAAGTCACGTGGTTAAAATTATAACGAGAAATGCCCACCTAAAGGAGAATATGGTGTTACCTACCGTTAATTCTTTCAAAAATGGGGGGAAGATACAGGCTATCAGTAAATCGAGTTTTGAAAGTAATTTACCGATAAACTAGAAAAAAGCACTTTTAACTCCTAGGTCACCGGTAGCTGCTGTTGGTTCAAAGATGTTGGGTCAAACTCGAGCGCAAACAAGAAACCTTCAGAAAGACGAGCAAAGTCTATAATCAACGTTAACCCGTGTGAGCACAGAAAAAAAAGTTCCGCCAAGGCACCAAAGCCTTTATAAAGACTTTTTTCAAGCGCGTATTACTAACAGCCCAAGGTAGTTGGAGTTTCAATTTTTTTGCATAAGGAAGTTCAAACGATATATTTTTGCATCCGACATTTGATATTCTTGAATTTTGATTTTTAGTTCTAAAAAATTTACTGATAAGAGCAAGGTACAGCATATCACGTGATACAAGCTCCCAGTGGTGTTCAAAAATTATTTTGCTATTGGAATCGATGCACAAAGATCTGAGCTACGTCATCATTGTTTTTGATTTGGTCAAAAATGATTTATAAATAGGTCTAAAATTTTGATGAAAAAATCACAATTTTTCATAAAAAATGGTTATTTTCCCCTATAAAATCAGATTAGTTGACACCTATATTAGACGGTTCGAGGTATACTATCAAGACTCTGTGTACAATATTAATTGCTTCGAATTAATTTTTTAATAATTGAAATATTTTCGTGAAATACTTAAAATTGAAAATTTTGAAATATCACATCTGAAAAAAAATATCTGTTCGTGTATATTAATTAATCTTTGTTTTGAGTGTCAACCATGGACAAAACACTTTCCTAAAAACTGGCTTAAGTTATTATTTTGACATCCTTGCAAAATTCTTTATAATGTAATCGAACGAGACAACTCTACGATGTTTTTTTTTGCATTTTTTGGATGATTTTAAATATGTAAAAGCCTTTATGCTCACATGGGTTAACTGCTTATTTCTCTTTACCTTGTTACCGTCATATTTTGTACTGGCGGGCTGTTACGATATGACGCACTCTGCGTCACCGTGTTTTCAAGCACAAATTATAACGGTAATTTGGGCGAACAAAACGTATTTTCGTCCGTTTTCTCTCATTCCATTTTTAGCTGTTCAGAGGGAAATAAACTATTTAATAAAAACCATTATCGTTATCTACGCAAAGCACTCACGTTAATATAACCTTTTCCCGCAGTTTAGAGTAAGGTAACATAAGTTTCTCTGGACAACATGATTATTTGGTTGATATCGAAAATCCTCTCTACTGGAATTCCCTGTCCTAGCGTCATAATGTGTGACGTCAGAAAAGGTTGTGACGTTGTCTGCTTCTTTTCTGTGATTCAGATTCCTCGCCTCTCTGAATGGCTGGCCAATGAATTCTTCAATGGTTCATACTCGTCTTATTGATTTCACCAAAGCGAGACTATTAGTGAGGTCGCGAGCGCAAGAAGTCGAAGGCTTTATTCTCGAGATTCCATACATGGGAGAAGTTAATTTGTCATCGGTTCTTTCCAATCAATTAATTTTGGATTGACCAAAAAAAGAATTTTTCGAAATTCGAATTTTCCCAAGTATTATTCATATATGCTTTTATTTTTTGAACGCTATGATCGATGACCTTATTCAACTGCACCAGGTAGCCGGCAAATGTAATCTTGAACTCTACTTTAAATTTCTTCGAAATCTCAAAAGAAAAATTAAACTAATATCATTCTAAGATGCGTGCAAATTTGAACGTAACCGACGAAAAAAGCTGTTTCTCGAGAGCCTATTACATGGTAGAAACTTAATTTGTTGCATTTTCGAAATTTAAGTCATCGGTTGGCTTACCGAATCAATTTAAAAAAATTTTGATTTACGAAAAATTAAAGTTCCCGAAATTAGGATTTTCCAAAGTCTTTTTTAGTTATCATTGCCTTGTATTTTTTACGCCTTTATCAATCACCTTAATTTTACTTGGATCCAGTTAGCCTGCAATTCAATCCTGCGTGAACCAATCAAAAAAAATAGAAAAACTCGAAAAAAATGTCAAAAAATTATTTTCTTTAGATGGTATTTTCAAGTATAGTCCACAATATTCATAGATGTCCGATCATGCGTTAATTAGGCAGTTTAAATAAAATTTGTAAATAGTTCTATGAATTCTCCTAAATAAAAGAGAAAAGACAAAAGTATAAGTATTTCAATCCATTACATTATAATCCTTGCTACATATTAATAATCTTGTAATAGTATCATAAGAAATGAAGCATACATAGTTCACAGCAAAAATTAAATCTTGAAATAATTTAAATTTAGATTACAAAAAGTTCCAATACAATCTAGTTATCCCTATTCACCACTATTATAATAGATCCAAAATGTTTGAAAGAACGGTTTGACTCAACTAAATGTACACCTTAATCTCCAATTTTCGTCGATTATCTGCATTGATGTTTAAGTTTCAAATAATTAAATCAGCAATAAATGATAGGGAACTTAGAAATCTTTTTGAAAACAAAATGAATGTTGTAAAAATGGCATTACTGTGGGGTCAAAAACTCAATCTTCATTTTCTATAGCATTAATTAATAATTAATTTTTGATGAGAAGAGCTTGAACAAATCAAGCTGGTGAAACACACAGTATTTATCTAAAACTTACAATAAATTACAGATTTTACAGATGCTTTGTATGACGTCATCAAGATACTTGCTTCTTTCCCACTTGACACCAAAAATACGGCTAATTAAACAATATTTTAAATTTTTTGATAAAAAGTGTAATGTACTCAATTAACTGCATGTGTTTTTCAAAAATAGTTGAATTAATTCTGTTTAACGTGCCACGTAGGAAATTTGTAGTTCAAATAAGTCACATTAAAAAAATCAGTTTACTTTATCAAAAAAGAAATGTTGGTAATAAAATCTTTACCAGAACATTTTTATTAAAAAATAATAAGGTTGAAAAATACTCGTAAATTATTTGATCAATTCCTCCTCAAATTGTTCAGATAGTAAACTATCGCCAATTACCGATCCTTGCAGATATGGAAAACTCGATTGGAATTACAAGAGTTTATAAAAAACAAATTTCTTATCTAAACTGAATAATCACTGTACATTTTTACACCCAAGTTAATCGTTGTCATTAAATTATTTACAACTTATTTCCAGTAAGTCTGAAGACACAATTTTTATATCTCTTTACCAATTTATTAAGTATTGAAAACAGAACTCAATATCCAACATGTACTACCATAAAAACATGCAAACAACCTCAAAAATATTCAGAAAAGGCGGGCTTAGGTCCCTTAGGGATAAACTTCAAAGTTTTAACGAAACGTAGAAAAATTAGAAAAAAAATATGAAGAATGCATATTCTAAAGGACTCCAACTCATCTGTCTTTTTATTATGTTCTTTAACTCTGAGAGATGGAACCTCAAAGGGTCCTTGTCTCATGTTGGTTAATTCGAATCAACTCCCTCAAAAAATTAAGCATTCCAAAATGGTTTCGGCGACCCCCAACAACATTCAATTTCGCCAGCGAAAATAATATCGACCAAAATTCACCAAAAAAGAATATTTTTATTAATAAATCTTATCTATATCGAACATATCCAATCATCCATATTTTTCAAATTTTCTAATTCTTCTCTGTTGGCCTGATCTCGTGGTCATCCAAAAAAATAAAGTTTTTTGTCGCTTTTAACGGAAGCGATTTTTACAAACAATGGCCTGCCTCGTACGAGAGACAAAACCGATTATGTTTACTGTTAAACAAGGAAACGAAACCAAAGCGATTCGCATAAGGGAACGCCGGAAATATATATAACATCCAAAATGCAAGATATGAAAACTGCTTTATTTGATAAATGAATATAAAGAAAGCTCAATATAATCGCTATAATTCATAACGTCTTGGTACACAAACAAACCAAAGAAACTCTAAAAAGACTGTGGAATCCTTTACATGGAAAAAAGTCGAGAATGATCCATTACAGTTAAACCACACTCGAAAAATATTAATGTATAAATTGAACAATTTATAAGACATAATTATGTATTTTATTTCTACAATTTTTTTTGCATTTAAGTAATAATGAGGTCTACAAAAACTTTTCCTTATTCAAAATCACCTCTCGAACTATTTAACCATTGAAACGAGCCTTTATTAGATGATAAACGCTAAAATTTTTAAAACGAGAAGAACGATGAATATTAAGTATGATCAACTTGTACCAATTGATGTTAATTTTTATTTTAAGATACTCAATTCGATTTTTTCCATTATGGCGAAATCTCATCCTGCAGACACAAGTCTACCAGCATTAACAGCACAATCACCGTATTATAAAAGGCAACCCTTGAAACTTAATTCAAAATTTTGATAGCTAAAACCCAAATACGCATATTGATGAAATGGTTTCTATGAATACATATAATTGATTATTCAACACAAAAACCATAGAATGTCTTAAGAAACTCTATCCAGTGGCTTTTTTCTTAACAACCATCAATGTCAAGGATAATCGCAACAATAGTGACCTCCGAAAAGTGGTATCCGATGTGTATGTGAAGTTTTTCAAAAAAATGCCTAATAAATCTTCAACTTGAATAAATTCATTAAGATCAAATAAATGATACAACAGATATTTCAACAGAAGATAACACAACAAATTAAATGCTCCGCGGAAAATGCTAATTCTCTCATTGTGAAAAATGACTGTCAATCATATTTGAATCATGAAAATTTTTGAACCTCAAATTGAGCTGATCTCTGCNGCCGATTTAAAAGTGAGGCAACGCGTTGGCTAAAATCGAGTCTGGGTACAGATTCATGTCTAAAGTCTACGAGTTAAGTGTACTACCCACTCAAGGACCACCGACATTTTACGCAAACGATTCGTCAACTTTTCCTATCATTGAAGGGACAGCCAATCAAAGTATTAAGATCGAATCGACCAAACTAAGCCTACTGTCCACTCGGGGCTCACCGCTAATAGCGTAGGGTAAATACGTCTATCTGATTGGCTGTGATTTTGCTTTCCTTACAGGATCGCCGCGCACCCAGTTGATCGTACATAGGGAAATTAAGAGACGATTTTTATAAACATGCAAAACTCAATGAATTTGAGGAAGTTTATGAAATTAAATCTATTCGTACCTGTATCATATGGAAAAGCATAAAATAAACATAAGCACCGGGGTTTGTGACGGTCACAAACCCTCTGGTTATGATATGCCACTGGTTAACCACGGTTAATTCGAATAAAGTGACAAATGCGTGGATAAAATCGTTGAAATTATTTTTGCAATAATTTGCCACTGCGAAATCAGTTCCAAGAAGTTTGGGATTGTGACAGTTTCGCCGAGTTGCGTCAGTATATTGAGCATCGTCTGAAAACATTTTTAACCCTCAAGCTACTCTTTATATATACAACAAAAGCAAAAATTTCTTGTTATGGAGATTCGCTTCAAAACATTTATTTAATCAAATATGTTAAAACCAGGTATTTTCACTTGTTACTATGTACGATTTTTCAATATACGATTTCTCTTGAAAATGCCTATATATTGCAATTTAAAGTTTTAGCGAGATTAAAATCAGTTAGTTTATTTTATATAAATAAATCCAACATTTGTAGTTTTCCGACATAATAACTATTATCGAGCATGTTTTTTCTTCGAATTTGCGCCTACACATTTTTCATAGCAAAAAGTGAGTACAAAGTAGGAACAATTCCTTCAGGATTTCCTTAAGGGGGTAGCAGCGATGTGGCAGATTGGTACATTGTTTCAGAGAGATTTATGAAAGAAAAAAAATTCTCCTAAATATGAAAGTTTTTTTTTCCTGAAAAATGGCGAAAAACAGCTTTTTAGGAATAAAAATTGACCTTCAGTTGCGTTTAAAGATTAAAAAATGTCCTGGCTTTTGAAAGAAATGACGCCTATTACACCCGAAGTTTTATTGAAAATTTTATTAAATTGCGTGCCAAATGGCACAAACCGGTGTCACAAGCAAGTGTTGTGAACTTCATCAGTAGTTCAGAAACGATCTTCGCTTGAACCTTCCATCGGTTGAAATACGGAAACCAAATAGATATCAGAAAATTTCACAAGTGATTAAGCCTGATTTTTTATAAAGGTTTCAAAAAATCACTAATAAAAATTTTTGGACTTAATTTGCGGATAATTTTCATAATATTTTGATAAAAGTCGACAAAAAATTGCAAATAAACATTTTATGATTTTTCAAACAGCGGTCAGAAAATATGTAGACATGCATGAAAAAAGTTAAAGTGGTTTTTTCGTTGTTTTACGAATTCAAAAATAAAAGTTCGAACTCAAATCTTTCCTAAAAATAGATAAAAAATAATTTTAATGAGCTGATACACATTTATTCTGGTTCAGCTAACGATAATGAGCACAAAAAAATAAACCAACTTATTATTTTCGTAAGTTAAATTGACTCCAATCTTCCACATCGCTGCTACCCGCTTAAAGGTATTTTTGGCATTTTTGATGATTTCGAATAAATAACTCGCAATTTTTGATGAAAACTTATTTTTAATTATAAATCAATCAACTCACAAATGTTCTGCAAATATAACACACGAAAGATTCTCTGTTTTTTAAATGGTTCATTTTTGACCAATCAGAGAGTCCAATTTTTCGAATTCCTTATTTTTATCGAAATTTCTTATTTTTATTTTTTCATATCCTGAACACATCGCGAGATCTAAATTTGCGGAAATAGCTCTGGGTGTAAAAAACATGCCTAAATATGCTTCACATTTTACGTATTTTTCTTGTTTACAAAAATTTCGTGTCTTAAATTTGCTTCTGGTTCCGAAAATAATTTACCTCCAACGAGACCCTGAAACGACTCCATTCCTATAATTGCAAATACGGTATAAATGCAGACAATGATGACACAGTAAGTTCCCAAACTCGGCAGTATATTTCGAATCGTAACCAAGATTATTTTGAAACTAGGAACAGAATTGAAAATTCTAACCAATCGGAGACAACGAAGAATCATTAAAACATCTAAAGCAGCCCTTTCATCAGAAGTCATCTCATCTTTTGCAGCTAAAAAGTTTCGATGAAAATAACGTTAGTTTTATATGGTAAAAAAAAAATTCTTTTGCGGTAGGGTTTTCTAAGTATTTGATCATCAAAAAAGGAAAAAAAAATTAAACAAAAAATTTAACAAAAACTTAACAAAAAATTTTACAACAAAATAGAGTTTTTCAGAAAAAACATTTCTTGAAAAAAATAAAGTTTTTAAGAAAAAAACATTTTATGAAAAAATAGAATATTAACAAAAACAATGTTATAAGAGAAAAGTATTATAAACGTTTCGCTTTTATTAGCATCATCAGTATAATTTGAACTCAACGCTCAGAAGGAAAAATGAGCTTTTTATGCAGTTAAAACTTTTTTATGCAGAAACAATGTTATTTTGAATAGAGTATTTTTTTATAACAAAATTTTTTTATTCGATTTCAAACAAATTTTTAAGCAACAAACATTTTTCATTATTAAAAAATTATTTTTTTAACGAGTAAAATGTTTTTTAAATATTCTTAGTATTTTTAGTCGGAAAAAGTTCTTTATAATCTTTTTTCATCAAAAGGTTTTTTTCAATAAAAAAATAATAAACTTGAATTACCGATCCGATACCAGAATAATCACTTTTGAAGGTCGGTTTCCCGGTCAAGATAATCTTTTTAGGCCCTCAATTTGAAAGTGAATTACATACCTATAACGATTGTTGCTATAACAGTTGCAAAAATAATTATAGAATCAAACCAGTTCCAAAGCCTATGTCGCGAGAAAAATTCCCAAAAGCCGTAAGCGTACATTCTCAGCGCAATTTCAATGCAAAATAATGTGAGAAAAAATGCCTCGGCCTTAGGGGGGTTTCCCCCCCATATAATCGTGCCCTAAACAACCATACAACCCTCAATTTGAAGGTGAATTACATACCTATAACGATTGTTGCTATAACAGTTGCAAAAATAATTATAGAATCAAACCAGTTCCAAAGCCTATGTCGCGAGAAAAATTCCCAAAAGCCGTAAGCGTACATTCTCAGCGCAATTTCAATGCAAAATAATGTGAGAAAAAATGCCTCGGCCT
>SCLH01000123.1:180664-207530 GCA_004367855.1 Oikopleura vanhoeffeni
CCCTCAATTTGAAGGTGAATTACATACCTATAACGATTGTTGCTATAACAGTTGCAAAAATAATTATAGAATCAAACCAGTTCCAAAGCCTATGTCGCGAGAAAAATTCCCAAAAGCCGTAAGCGTACATTCTCAGCGCAATTTCAATGCAAAATAATGTGAGAAAAAATGCCTCGGCTTCGTCGACATCAAGACCTATACAAACTGCATTCGCCAAAATTGCAGCATCAAAAAAACGCATGAAATACATTTTGTAGGGGTCATCTTTCACCAAGCGGATCACATATAAAGAAATCCAGTGATTGTAAATTCGAGGGAAATATTGTTCAACTAACGAAAAACTATTTTCGGGATGCTTTTCGAGAATTTGAATCGAGAATAAATCAGCGACATGGAGAAAATCATCTTCGTCAATTTGCTTTTTATCACCAGCCAAAATTAACCACTTTTGAAAGATTAATCAAATATCAAGTAATTAAAAAAAATATTTTAGAGGGTCATTTTACAAACAAATAATTTCAAATAGGTCATTTTACAAAATATATCATCACAACTGGGTCATTTTATAATCACATATTATCAAAACTTATCATAAACATTATTTGATCATGAAATTAACTGTTTATTTCTAAAAGTTTTTTGTGAACATTCAAAAAGAAAATTTGTCACATTTTTTTTTGATGAAATTGTCAACGAAGATTTCGAAAATTTAAAAGACATTTCTCGGAATTCCTTAAAGACAAAATTTTTTTCTTTATTTTTTAAAATCGTAATTATCAGCGTACAAACGTGAAAATTTCAACCTGGTTTAATAATAACTTTTTAAATTTTTTAAAAATTTTGTTGTAAAAAATATTTTTATTTTGTTATGCATGTCACAAAATGGCCAGTTTACTTTGTCAAATTAAAAAAAAATGTGTTTTTCAAAAAAGTCATTTTCTACTTCAAACCCAAACAACCTCCTTATAATGCCGTACATGTGAATTTTTTAAACGATCCTGAACACCACTTATATTTTTGCTTTGTCTGGGCGACACTACTGTCACCAACCAGACAAATGTAGAGTAATCAACCACTCCAAATAACTGTTGTAACATTCTATATGCCTCCCGAAGCTTATCACTTTTCATTTGAAGAATTCCTGCAACATCTCGCTATAAAATATGATTGAGCCTTTGCTGAATTGTCTAAACCTTCGCCTTAACCTACGCCTTTAAGCTTTGCTTTAACCTTCGCCTTATATTTTCGCCTTAAAGCTTAATACAGGGTTCAGTACCCCGTGCTAGGCTATTCGTGATAAACAGTGTTGTCAAAATAAATTCGGAGCACGCCCGTCAAGGATCATCGGAGCTGCTCCGACTGTATTTTGACAACAATCAAAATTTTCCAATTTTTTACAAAAACTAATAAACATAACCCTTATAAAGTTAATAAAAGCCTTTTGGTTATTATCACTATAACCAAAAGGCTTTTACTGAAATATAATTTTTTAAAAAAGACCAGTCACACTTTAGCCTCCGAAAAAGGTAGTCGAAAATATCGCTTTTATTGACTTTTTATTAAAACCCTCATTTCTTATATCGTGTTTCTCAATTTACACCATTGCTTTCGAAACACGAATACATATAATAAAAACCACCCGAACACAATTCTAGAGATATCGATTCATCAGTTACTGCAAGAGCAAAGGTTAAAGCACAGCAGACCTTTCAAGACCTTAGATATCACAACCGAAGAGCGCAGCCGCAAGAGAATGTCCCTTAACCTGAATTGCCTTAACCCCCCTTCCGCAGGCAAGTGTGGCGAGAGCTCAATCTTAACCCAACATGGTGGAGGAGCGGGGCACAGTCGGGGAAGAACGATAGAGCATCTTCGATGCTGTTATGGTGCTACGCCTCATGGAAATAAGAAACCAGGAGAGACTCATCCTCTCCGCCAAGTATATGTCGCATATGTTGTTTAACCCTCTGCGAAGGGTAAACAACAATGCAAACCTGCGATCACCCTCTGAAACAAAAATAAACAGGGCCATAGGACCAGCAAAACCTACGGCCGCGGATTGGGTGAAAATAAAAATGTATAACAGGCACCATGGGAGACCCATTAATCAAGTAATGATCAGCACACTGGACCGGTCGTGTCATGTACTAGTCATGAAAAATGGGAATGAAACATCATTGGTACATCTTGTACCAATAATGCTTCACCACGTAGAAAGGGTCCACTACGAGACAATAGGTGCATGTGACATCCCCAAGGATGTAAGATACAGGTAAACATAAAACAAAAACCGCCCAAAGGGAAAGATCTCTCGATGGGCGGTGTTCGAGATGAAAATCGCAGACGAGTCTAGGATCAAATCATCGGAGCTACTAGTCGACAGACAAAACTACGGTTTTGAAAACATTCGGAGAAAACTTGTCAGTACTGAACATCACCTTAAAGGGATGATACAGTACAACACAAAAGTTACGATCCACGAGATCTTTCAAAACATAGTTTCTGAGCCCAGCCGAACTACGGTCTGTCGAGTCATCAAGAATGACAAAGACCTGATCTTGCAACACCAGTGAGATCACATGTACAAAGTTTCTAAGGAGCCGGAAAGAAACCCCGACATATTCAGAAAAAACACCCAGTCCGAGCCTGAAAAGCAACATACAAACTCTCAGACCTTTGTTGATGAGATAGACAATTGTCGGTCGCCTACAATAGAATCAGAGAGCAACAATTTTTTTATTTTCTTCAGGGACAATGTGGGCGCATCGGGTCCGCAAACTCTGTAACCCCAAACCACCTATTTTTGACACATCCTTTTTAAACCTATCTTATAATTCAAATCTTCTCGCCTATAAATTTAAATCGCTATCTCCTCCTTAAAAACAAAAAAACATAAGTTAGAGAGCCCCCAAAAGACTTTCATTGTGCTCTGTGAGCGGAAAATCGATCAATATTTCTTTCAAGGACGAGGACGTGAAATAAGACCAGACGACCTACCAAACGTAGAGAAAGAGAATGAGACACTAGAGATCATTTTAATACCGGACCCGAACAACACCAAGTGGCTTACGGACAATTCAGCACAGGAAATTATCATAAAATATCAAAAGGACATTGAAGTCTATATAGGAGGATTGCAGATACCTGTTACACTTTTGAAAGTACCACTGCCACCAAACCTGAGCTTGGCCGTCGAACAACTGCAGCTAACAACTAAGGCGGCACAACGCGAGCTTATTGTGGCCACGTTCCTCAGAGACGACAAGGTCACACAAGACTATGTTCAAAAACTCCGTGAAACCACGGGAGAAACCAAAGTCTCGAAGGAGGTCAAAACAATATTGGAAATCATCTCCATTACCCAGCTACAACGATTTTTGATGCATTTAGAGAACAAAATGTTGTCAGAGGAAATGGACGGACTGAAAGTCCAAAAATCAAAATTTCTCTTGAAGCCCACGATCACTGCTGTTGAATAATATATAACATAAAATATAATATAACATATATAATATAATACAGTATGTATTTTTTTTTGGTGGTTTTTGAGACATAAAATATTATAATTTTTCTATTTAAAAATAGTTTTTATTGACGTTTCGGGTTTTCCATTATCAAAAGTGAGAATAAAAAAGATTTTACCTCGCACAGAAATTGAGTAGAAAAGCAATTTGATAAATCTGGCCTTAGTTTCGCAAAATTANACCCGACCCGACCCGACCTGGAAAGTTTCAGAAAAAAAATCGACCCGACCCGACCCGACCTGGTCAAATTTTGAAAAAATCCGATCCCTGGGTGAGACCCTTTATTGCCGGGTATGCTAATATTGCCGAAAAAACTTAGGCAATTTCACGATTTTTAGCTAAATTCCTGCTAGTGCTCATATCCCCGAAAGAGTCAATATCGCTTAAATTGCGTAGGCGGTTGAAGTTTTTATCACAAATCATGCAGAGTGCGTCATGAATGACGTCATTCTTCAGAATTAACTTTGCAAAACTTTTTGAATTTTAATTTGATGGCATTGGTTATGATACGTAATTCTACACAGTTTGGTATTTTAATTCATTTTACTCCATTGTAAAATTCCTTACAAAATTAAAAAAAACTTTACAAATTATGACATTTTTTTGAACGCCTACGCATTTTTCATTGTCGAACGAAAATTTAATTTTTTCCCATATCTCCGGATTGAAAAAATACTCCGGAAAATGAAAGAGGTTATTCCAACTGATTACCGCAAATCTTTATAGTTATCAAAAGCTTTGATTCAAAACAATGATTTTTGAATTTTCTTCATTAATTTTTCAAGATCTTTGAAAATAATTACTTTCATAAATTTTCTAGATTTTTATGCGATCTCTTTTACAGTAATAATTTTCCCAGAAAAAAAATTTCTATAAAACCTATTTTTGTTAATAGCTAGTTAAGGGGGTATATCTGTCTGATTGAATAAAGGCCTTAGATGCATTTAAATTGCTCCAAATTGATAATTAAGTGTACTAAGAACCCAATCATCAAAAGAAATTTTTCGCATTTTTTCGATTTTTTAAGTATTTTTAGAAAGATGAAGTTAAAAAATAACGTTTGCTCGAATTTGACTACTAAAACTTCAAAATATCGCCTTGACGTTAGCCAACTTTTTCATCAGTGTTCACTGGCTTTCTTTTGAGCCTATTTTCGAAAAAATTGAAGCTATTTTTTTCTCGGAAATTTTTTGGAAAATGACCAAAAAAAAAAATATTTCCAGTTTTAGCTGGAAATTGGAAAAAAAGCTGGCTTGTGTCTCTTACAATTGTTCTTAGGAATACTTGATAACAATTTGAGCAATTTTGCAAATATATAGGATATCCTAGGAGGAGATAGATTTTGAAGTCTGAAATTGTGAAAAATCGACGATTATTTGGCGTTCTAGAATTGTTTCGTCGCCGGATCCAAAAAAAAATAAAGAGAAAAGATTGACATACTTCCGTTACGTGATCTGTGAAAATTTGAGCTCGATTATGATATACCGTCTGGGAGGAGATAGTTTTTTCAGTTTGGAAAATGTCACCTTGTTACGATACTGTACCTATTGGTGTGATGGTCAAAATTAATTTGCGATCTACTTTTTAGCAAGATTAAGAATAGATCCACAAATCAGCATTTTCGGTTTTTCTTAAAATTAAAATATTCATTCACGTGTTCTTTGTGATGTAAAACTATTCCCTGTAGTTTTAATGGTCTTTAAAACTGTACAAAACTGTAGGAAAATTTTCCATGATTTGATATTGAAATAACACCGTCTAAAAATCCGTATCCCTAATAAGGTATTTTCCAAAATGTGTNTTTACTATAATGGAAAAAAACCTAATTCATAAAACCACTAGAAAAATTTACGAAGGAGCGCTTATCTGCCTTGAAAAACCTACACTTAACAGACAAAAAGAACATAAAATCTTGAATTTTCTATGTCCTTGTTTTCTAAATAGATCCAAAAACACTGCAATCACTTGAATTAAATAAATCTGGCTTTAATTTTGCGAAACTAAGGCCAGATTTATCAAATTGCTTTTCTACTCAATTTCTGTGCGAGGTAAAATCTTTTTTATTCTCACTTTTGATAATGGAAAACCCGAAACGTCAATAAAAACTATTTTTAAATAGAAAAATTATAGTATTTTTTTTAGTGTCGAACAGAATCTCGAGTGTCCAGGAGAATTCTCCCTAAATTATAGACGATTCTCCCGGATATTTGAGATTCTGTTCGACAATAAAAAAAATACATACTGTACAGTATGTGTTTTTTTTACTTGCGAAATGAAAATTGTCATTTAGGTAACTACGGCCAATAAAAAACGGTCACTAGGTGGATTATATTTCGAAACCCTTGACATCGGCTATAGCTTGGCTTTCAAAATAAAATCCGCTTAATTACCATTTTTAATTGGCCGTAATTACCTAAATGACAATTTTCATTTCGCAAGTAAAAAAAACACATACTGTATGTATCGGCGAAATACCGATATTTGAACTACTGTACTTCCATTTTTATGCTATCTTGATTTCGAATATTCTTGAACATTCTTGCTCAAGTTTATGACGCGTATCCCATGACACGGGTCTTACGAAATTCCTTTCACCTTATACATGTAAAACCTGCCTTATGAAACGCCTACGCAAAGCCTTTATAATTCTGAGCTCTGCACAAACCAGCTCACTTTTTCCCTTTATCTAAAATTAGGAACCCTATTAATAATGTAATAAATAACCCCTCAAAATTATATTTAGTTTTTTATTATTATCGAGCTACACATCTTTTATTAGCCCCAACATTTGCTTTTGTCTAAAATATACCGAGACGCATAATCTATCTTTTTCTCGATTAAAAAAATATGAGCCATAATATTTTTGGTCTTCGTGTTTAAGAACACGGGCGCGCCTGCGAAGGTTAAGCATCAAAATGTAAAGCTAAAGTATCCGCAGAACAAACCTTGACATTAATTTTGTAATTATGAAGTGAAACCGCTCAGAAAATAATCATAAATATATATGTATCGAGAATAATAAAAATCATGAAAAAAATCATCAACCATCATTATCGTTGTAGCAGGGCATAAACACAAGGAGAATTTGCTGTAGTCATCAGAACATAAAGATCGTAAAATGAATCCCAATATGTTTTGAAATATAATCTGCAAGAGAATTCAAAATGTTTAGTATTTATATAAGATTTACTTTCAAAAATGATTAAATTTTTAACTGTTTTTATATTTTGGAATTCAAAATTTTGGATGTTAAATATTTTCGAAATTTTACTTACTTTCAACAATTTTCAATCTTTTGATATTCTGAACATTTTCAATATTTTGAAAGTTTTACTTAATTTGAAAATGTCAGAAATTTTAAAAATGGTACATATTTTGAAAATGTCACATTTTTTAGTTTATTAAATTTCGAAATTTTATATTCTTTCAAAGTTCTACATAATTTGCAAATGTCACAAATTTTGAAAATGGTACATATTTCGAATATGTCACATTTTTTTATTATGTACTTTCTGAAATTAAAATTTCTTTGATAATGGTACATATTTTGAAAATGTTACATATTTTTCGAAATATAAAATATTTCGAAAATTTTACATTGTTCGAAAATGTTTTAAATTATGAAAATGTAATATTATTTCACAAAATACATGTAATTCTAATACATGTATATAAGACAATTTGAAATAAGGAATTTCAAAAATAAAAAATCGGTTTTAATGTGTTAAAAATTCTCTACAAGATAGCTGAAACACATGAAAACTGATTTTTGAAATTCCTTATTTAAAATTGTCTAAGAATATCAAATTATCAATTTTGACACGAATCCTGGTGCCCCTTTTGAAGATAAATCTCTTTTTCCAAATAATTTCATTGCCATCAGCGCAAAAAGTAAAATGGTACTGATCAAAAGTACCAAGACTGAAAAGATATCGGGAATAGTAGTGTAAATATTTTTGATAGCTCTTCGTATCGAATGTTTTTCTTCTGAACAAAATATAAATGCAGGACGCAGAACACGCAGGAATCGGAAAACACTTCGACGTTCTAACCCGTCGCCATCTGGTCGGACAGAAACACCAGAAACTTCACGAAGAATAATGTAGATAACGATGTCCAAAATTGTAAACTAAATTAAAAAAAAACAATTAGGATAAATTTGAAAAAAATTCAGGGAGTATTATGCTACTGTACTATTTTAAAAAATGACCATTGAGGGGGTTGTATAGGCCAGAAAGCGTTTAAAACTGAGTTTTTATCCCCACACAACAAGATTATGACAATTTTGAAAAATTTTGAAATCAGTTTGTGATCTATGGAAGCATTTATTTTTCATGGGATATTATTGGACCACGAGCAAAATAAAATTCTTAGTAGTGATATTTTAATTTCAAAAAAAGATTAAATTTTTCGAGGTCATAAGTCATATGACAACAAAACTGATATTTCGCTGTATTTGATTTTCCCTAAGAAGTGCTTCAAAAATAACAAAAAGTACTGTTTTTTTAAATTTTTAAAAATTTGACTTTCAACCGATTCACCAAATTTTGAAAAATGACTTATAAATGGATCAACAGAAATTATTAATAAATAACCTTCTATGCAATGAGGTAAAATGTTTAAAAAAATTTCCTATTAATCAGAACAGTTCACTTTCAAAGCCAAATTAAAGCCTCTGCAACCCTTTTATAATGTATCTTACCCCTATACAAAGGCAAAAAACGAGATTTTTTGGGTTTTTCCATCGTTCATTTCCTTGTGCTATTCGGAGCTGGTTTAGTCGGAAACAGAAAAATGCCAAAATAAATATTTCGATAATTATTGGAATATAATAATTTGGTTCAAGGTCAAGATTTTTCACGGCAGGATCTTCGACCAATAAGAGTAAAAATATAACAATAAGAGCCAGTTGATGAATTAATGCCAAAATTGGGGTGTTATAACTTTACGAAGGTTTTTTCAAAAATACGCGTCCGCGAAACGTTAAAAGTAAAAAATGAGCAAGTTTTGAAATAAAAAAATTGAAACGATGGTTTTTCAAATTCTAGAACAGTCGACCAAAAAATTTTTAGAAAATAATTATGCGAAAGCTTGAACATCGATGGTTTCTTGCATTTCTTAACGTTCAGTTCTCTTTGAAAAAAAAATAAAAGCAAAAAAAAATAAAAGCAAAAAAATTTGCAAATAATAAAAAAAATTGACAAAAAACGAAAAAAAAATAGAGAAGAAAAGTAAAAAAAAATAAAATAGAAAAAAGAAGAAAAAATAACCCGTTCCTTCGCCATGCAGCTAAAGCCTCTGGTGTGTCATCTATTAAAATCTGTCTTCTTTGTGTAGCATCTTCGACGAGTGTTGCTGCTCGGAATAACCTCTGATTTTCAGTCAATTTAGTGACTTAATTTTTAAGGAAAAATTAGAATATTGATGAAAAATATAAAGAGCCAATCAAAGGCGAGAATGAGTAAAATTTTTGGGCACATGGTTTGTGAACCTGTGTTTCTTCAGCATTTAACCGCTCGATACGACCACGCGCAACTCCTTCGACGGGAACGGGAACAATTTCGGTTGGAATTTTGATGACTTCCGGTTCAATTTCCGGGTCAGACGCATTTTCCATTTTTACAATTTTCGAATTCTACTTATACACTAAAGAGGCTTTTAATTTTCACTTAAAATAATAGAAAATTCAGCAAATATTGGATGTTTTATAAAATTTGTAAACTTTTTTCTTTTAATTATGATATGAAATAAATTCTCGAAATTGTATTTTAAAAATATAAAAAAAATAAAATTTGCACAAATTTCTGATTAAAAATAATCAAATTTTACTTAAAAATCAATTTTACTTTAAAATATGTTGAAAAAGTAAAATTTGCAGCTTTGATTCATCTAAATTATATAAAAAAATAAAGAAAATGAAATTTTCATGAATTTCGAACTAAAATGTTAAAATTTCATTAATTTTTTTGAAAATAATTTAAAATGAGAGAAGATGTAACCATTAAACCCTACTGTAGGTATTTAATGTCACATTTTTTGATTCACTAAATGTTGTTGATTAATTTACTGTTATACACGTCGCTGCATTTTCTAAATATCAGATTTGATACTAAATAACCAACTTCTTACTCTTTAAAAAACTATGATTTTGATCAATTCTATTTTCTCTAGAATCTCTATATACACCAACAAAACCGGTATGACAAGTTAAAAAATGAACTTTTAAAAAATTTTCTTCTCACAAATAAGGAGCATCTTTGTTTATATTCTCAAATGTCCAAGAGTAATAAATCAAACAAAATGTGTGATTTTCTAAAAGTAAAAGCTTACAACTTGCTTGATCCATTTTTTACTACTGAAATAATCTACTGCATAATCTGAAATCTTACAAAATTCAGACGATTTTAGAGTTTTGGTGAAATATTAGCCTTTGATGTAGAATTATAATATCCTTTTTAACATTACACACCAATAATTTTCTATCCCATTACACACTTATTGTACTAAATGTACAAGCTTTTTCAAAAAATCAAAACACTATCACACATCCGATCTTAAAGTTACAGCATTACAGAAAGTTCAAACAAATATCTCAAACTCTGTCTTTTTAAAAAAGTATATTTTTAATTTCAAAGGGCTCAAAAGCGAACTCCGTTCAGCATAAAAGTCACATTTTCGATATATTTCTGTCTATATATCAAACTCAGACATTTTCAAATTATGTTTTATTAATTACATATTGAAAGATTAAATAATTACCTAACTAAAGCATTTGTCAAAATTATTTTCTGATTAGTATTACAGCGGCGGTGCTGGCGTATAGTTTACTGGTATAGGTTGGAACTGAGATAAAACCTACGTGCCTCCGCAAACCTACGCTTTTGAAAAATAAATATTTAATTTCGTTCCTGGCCGTGCGGCCGTAGTCTATAGGAAAAAGATAGGGCTTTTTTCAAACGTTCCTGGGCAAAAGATTCACAAAAGTTCACTATAACCGGTTCGTAGTTCACAGTTGTGCAACACGCTTTCTTATTACTGAGTCTAGGGTTTTACAATATTACGTTAAAGAAACTGTAATCTATTGTAGATTTTTTTGTCAAGACGTTGAGTTAACTGTAGGACGCTCGTTTAGAACAGGTAGTATAATTAACATAGTATTAATCGAATTTATTTCTGGGGTTATTACCCTTCTCCTTAACGAAGCGAATAATATTTTTTTCAATTTCTTAATTATTCTTGCAAGCGTTCGAGTTGCTACCCCTATTCACACTTTTGTTAATACCGGCCTCACTCACTTAAAAACATCACTATGTTTCCTAATCAGGGCCGTGATATCTAAACAACAGTCGTGAAATGGGATTAATCACGCTGAGTTTCAGAGAAAAAATGCTGTTGATGATATCCACATCGGTAGGCTTCAGGATTGTTTTTCACGCGAGCTGTCTCGACTTGATAAACTGATAGTTTTTAGCAGTGTCTTTTTTTTTTTTTTTGAAACCTTCTTTGACATTCATGTGTTTTTTTTAAATTACACTTTATTCTCATATTTCTTGAATAAAATCATAAGACTAAGCATAGAATTTCTAGTCGTATATACATGACAGATTTGAAAAGAAATCTTCAAAAGACTCAAAAATGGATTCATCCGAATGCTTTTAACCTATCCTTGTAGAGAACTTTTTTCTGGTCATTTTAAGACTTAGGATTCTTTTTTTTTATGCGAAAAATTTTTTCAAAAAAAATGATTTTAAGGTCAATTTTTCGTGATTTTTACACGGTAATGTGATCCAGTTTAGCGAAGCGTATGAGTGCTAGAGGCTGATTTTTTGGGCCAGTGAAATTAAGGTTTTTCAAGCTTACCCGTTTTTTTGAATTAAGGGTCGGCGACCAATATTGACCTCTAATACCGGTCAAGAGTCAAGGTCACATCTCCAGTTCTTCTTATAGAACTTGTAAGTAATCCTAACAGAATCCGGAAGGGGTCAACTTTTTGATGAACGATTACCAACTATGAGGTCAATAAATGTACTGAAATGGTCGCTAGAGAGCAGACACAACTAAGAGAGCTAAAAGTTTTTGCTCTCTAGCGACTTCTAGTACATTTATTGACCCATATGTGTTGTAATACGTTCATCCACAGAAGTCGACCGTTCCGATTCTTTTAGGGATACCTACAAGTCTATACGATGAACTTGAGGTTGACCATTGGTGTTGACCAGTTTTTGCTCTCATAGCTACCTCTCAGTACATTATATTCGACCACTATAGTCTCTATCACCGACTCTATTAGAAAGTCGACCACATTCCGATCTTTTGGGGACTGAAGTACATTACAAGCTTACGATGAACTTGAGATGACCTTCGACCTTTGACCGGTCATTAGAGGTTCAAATCATTGGTCGCCCGACCCTTATTAAATACAACGGGTAGCCGAAAAAGACGCTTAATTTTCACCTGACCCCAAAAAATCAGCATCTTCTAGCCTTCACACGGCTTCGAGAATGGATCACATTTACCTGTAAAATCACGAAAAAATTGACTTTAATCAGATTTTTTTTTGAAAAATTTGTCCATAAAAAAAACAATCCTAATGTCTTAAATGAACCGAGAAAACAACATTCTCTACAAGAATAGTGTCTGAGAAAAAATCGATAAGACCCATATCTTTGAGTCTTTTGAATTTCTTAATCTCAAATCGTTATGCTAAAATTACCCCTTAATTCACTAAAAATTCTTCTCTACTTGGCATTATCTTTAACCACGCAAATTTTAACTCTAAAATTTAGTACACATTGACAAATCAGAGCACCATTTTCCCCAATGTAACGCGCAGTATTAGTCCCGAAAGTACGCGCTATAGTCCGCATCACGCCGGTATACCGTCGGGTTTGGGGCGACAGACTTCTAACTATACGGCGCACTCCGTGTATTGGCAGAGGAGACGAGGTTTTTGTAAACTCTAATTTTTTCACGAATTTCTCTCGTTTTTCTCTAAGTTTTGTTATTCGACTCAAATAGATAAAAAAAATGATTTTAGATTAAATCTATGGAGAATGACCATTTTTGATTAGTGTATATTTTCAGAAACTACAGAATGTATATGAGCCTGCTTACAAAGAGCCACAAAAGACGCAAATAAATTTGCATTCAAATGATAATTACATTTACATCCAGTGAATTATAAAAAATAAGCATCATATGATGGCATGATTTGACGGTTGATAGAAGGGACGATTGGTAATGGGGAAATCTCTGGTAAGCGTTTATACGCCAGAGACCGGGATATGCAGGACCGAGCGATGTATGTATTCAATCAAAAAACGATCGAAACTACAAAATATCAAAAAAAAATACTAAATCAGAGGTAAGCTGCGATGATTACTCAAGAGATGAACTTATAATAGAGAACTATTTATCCGGTAAGTTAGGTTAATTTATTCGTGTATATAGTGAGTTGTACAATCATAAAGCTAATAATTCATAATTATTTTAGTTTTGATTTCAAGTTGTCTTTTTGCGATTTCTACTTTTAATTCTCGGACACACAAACTCTAAAATCCCATGTGTTGACGAAAGTATCTAGTCTGATTACAATTTATTAAAAACAGTCAGTTTCTGTTCCTTGAAGAGAATTCTGCATCAGTGAGTGCGAAGTTTAAAAACACTTATAATATTAGTTTTATGTCAATCGTCAGTTTTGTTGAGACAAAAGTATTCAGAAAAAAACGTTTTCATTTTTAGAACGCTCTTCATTGACAGTAAGATTATAATTCTTAGATTATGCCATGACAATTTTAAGTAACACAATCTTAATTCTCGTACAATTTTATATCGTCTCTGATGTTTCGATCGAAAATATTTCATACAGACTTCTACAGCTACTTGTTATGAAGCGGAGCTCACTTTAAGAGGAGAGCTCAAAATTATATTTTGTTTTGTCTTTCGTCTGCTCTCAGTCGAACGAGCGATGCAATCTAGTTTTAAAGTCGATATTTTGAAAATTTCAGACAATTTTGTGTAATCTAGTGAATCTCATAAAAAATATAAGCGGTTTAATCTACATCGAAGTCTTGGGTTTAAAAATACAATTTTGTACAATATTGTACGATTCGTTTGTAATGGTTAAGGATGTGGGCGACGATAATTGAGATTTCTTCAGAAGACTTTTTATAGCCCCATTTTGTAGAGAATTTCCACTGAGTTTTTTTAAAGCTTAGATTTTTCTGTATTTTGATTTTTTTCAAAAAAAAGTAAGTTTGAGTTTTTGAAGATTTTTGAGAAATTGAAGTGAAAAGGACCAATTCGATCTCAGAATTTATTTGTGACCTTTCAAAATTGTGAATGTAGACACTTAACTCGAAATACTGCCAAAAAACGTTAAATTTCAATTTTTAATTTTTCAAAAAAGTCAGAATTTCAACAAAAACTAGAAATTCACAAGTCGTTCCTGAGACTTTGGAGAGGAAAATTGGAAAAAGGAGACCGTTGTTAACCTTAAATTCAGCTTCTGCGTGGAATTTGATGTACAAATTGAAAATTTTCCATATATATTTAAGGAGGAGTAGGCGTTTGCGCGAGCTCCCAAATAAGCTGTTTTGACCACTAGAGGCAAAATTTTTGAAAAAAGGCGACCGTTTGGTGATGAGTATTTATATTACATTCTAAATTGCAAATCAATAAAAAGTGATGAGAGAATGAATGAGGACGTAGCTTTTTAGATGCTTTTAGGGACGCCTACTAAAAACCATTTTGAGCGCGTAGTTGAGGATGCTCTGAAGTACTGGCAACCTTCCTTACGAGTTGTACTACGTATTTGGAAAAAAATTAATCTATTTCTGAAGCCAGGTTTCTCAGAAATTCACTTGAAAATGTGTAAAAAAGAGCCAAATTATCGCGCCCCACATCCTAATGTGATCTAGGAATTGCGGGTTGAGGAGTGTTAGGAGTGGCCCCAGGATTGGCCCTCATAATAATCCTCAACCCGCACTTCCTAGATTAACATTATGTGTTGAAGGGATGTACAGCGGGTTCGGGTTTATAGTCGCATAGGTTTGAAGAAATAATTTCATGAATTTTATAAGGCTTGTTTTATTCGTCGAGCCGTTTTTTAGTGTGCAAAATTTTTTAGCATTCACCACCTTGGATGGTTTATGAATATTTGTATTTCCGCGTTTCATTGAGTTTGTTTTATTTTTTCAAAATTAAATCCAGTGAATATGTATTTCTGCAAAATCAGATTATTTTTGCACACGTTTTTTTCTTAAAATCGGTAGACTCTATTCCACGCCCACGCATTTTTGATAGCAAAGACAGAAAGAAAGTCTCTTCCAAAATTTTGATCAGAACGGTTGTGTACTATTCTGAAAATCTATTCTGGGGAATTTTCATGTCAATTCAATGACAAAACAAAGTTAAGTTTAAGGCGATCACTACACTTAATATTCTTTGTTGATTTTAAACTTTCGGTTCGCTTATTTATAAATAATCAAGTCATAAATTGATTTTATGCACATCATTATTATTTCTCTGTAACGCGTTTTTTCTTCAAATCGGTAGACATTTTACCGCCACGATTTTTTATTGCAAAAGAAAGGTGAAAAAAACGTCTCACTTATAATTTTCCGCAAAAATGAAGTACATTCATAACATCGTAAATTTTAAATAATATATTTGACATGTTTTCTTCACTTTTAAACACGGAAACTGTTTTTTGTTAAAAACAAGTTTTTATCCTGCACGTGACATTTTTTCCTTAATTATATTTATTAAATTAATAAATTAAAAATAGGCCTGGGTAGGGCTTGGAACTCGATTTGAAGCATGTTCTAATGCACAAACAATACATGCTAAATTTTNCCCTAACCCTAACCCTAACCCTAACCCTAGCCCTAACCCTAACCCTAACCCTAACCCTAACCCTAACCCTAACCCTAACCCTAACCCTAACCCTAACCCTAACCCTAACCCTAACCCTACTGTAGGTATTTAATAACATTTTTTGATTCACTAAAGTTTGTTTGATTAATTTCACTGTTTACACGTCGCTGCATTTCTAAATATCCGATTTGATACTAAAATAACCCAGACTTTATCACCTCTTTAAAAAAAACTATGATTTTGATCACTTCTATTTTCTCTAGAATCTCTATACACCAACAAAACCGGTAATGACAAGTTAAAAAATGAACTTTAAAAAAATTTCTTCTCACAAATAAGGAGCATCTTTGTGTTATATTTCTCAAAATGTCAAGAGTAAATAAATCGAACAAAATGTGTGATTTTCTAAAAGTAAAAGCTTACAACTTGCTTGATCCATTTTTTACTACTGAAATAAATCTACTGCATAATCTAAATTCTTACAAAATTCAGACGATTTTAGAGTTTTGTGAAATATAAACCTTTGATTAGTAGAATTATAAATATCCTTTTAACACATTAATGTTAATCTAGGAATGTGCGGGTTGAGGAGTGTTAGCAGTGGCCCCAGGATTGGCCCGCATAACACTCCTCAACCCGCACATTCCTAGATTTACATTAATGTGTTGAAGGGATATACAGCGGGTTCGGGCTTATAGTCGCATGCTTTGAAGAGCTTGTTTCTTATTCGTCGAGCCGTTTTTAGTGTGCAATATTTTTTTAGCGTTCACCACCGGTTCGGTTAATGAATATTTGTATTTTGCCGTTTCATTGAGTTTGTTTATTTTTTCAAAAATTAAATCCATGAATATTATTTCTGCAAAATCAGATTATTTTTGCACACGTTTTTTTCTTAAAATCGGTAGACTATTCACGCCCACGCATTTTTGATAGCAAAAGACAGAAAAAATAGTCTTCTCAAAATTTTGATCGAACGGTGTGTACTATTCTGAATAATCTATTCTGGGAATTTTCATGTCAATTCAATGAAAAACAAGTTTATTTGGCGTTCACTACCACCTTAATTATTTTTTTTGTTTAAACTTTCGGTTTGTCTATATTTTAAAAATAAAGTCATAAATTGTTTTTGCAACATCATATTATTTCTTGTACGCGTTTTTTCTTCAAATCGGTAGACTTTTACCGCCCACGCATTTTTTTTATTGCAAAAGAAAGGTGAAAAAAACGTATCATTATAATTTTTCCGACCAAAAATGAGTACTTCATAACATCGTAAATTTTAAATAATATATTTGAGATGTTTTCTTCACTTTTAACACGGAAACTGTTTTTGTTAAAAACAAGTTTTTATCCTGCACGTGACATTTTTTCTTAATTATTTTATAAATTAATAAATTAAAATAGCCTCGGGTAGGGCTGGATCGATTGGAGCTGTAGAAATAAGCAAAAAAATCAAATTTGAACGAAAATAAAAAGTTAGTATTTCCGAATCGATTGTGACGATTTAATGTAAAAAAATAGTGAAATTGATATCGAAAAAGATTAAATAATAAAAAAGAGGGAAAGTGATATTATTTTATTTTAATAATTTTTATAAAAATTGTATGTTTTTGTAAATTATTTTTTGTACATGTATTTAAAAAAATTTTGGAAAAATTAGTTACTTGCAATTCAAGAAATCGAATTTTTTTTCGCAAATATTACGTGTAAATAATAAAAAAAAATGAAAGTGTTATTCTTTTAATTCAACAATTTCAAAAAATTTATGTTTCTGTAATTTCTGTATACATGCATCGCATTTAAATTTGTTTTAGGAAAGAAATTATTTAAAATTTTCTGAGAGGCGGGTAGACAACCAAAATCTGACAAAAGTATTTGAAAAAAGTAAACAAAATGAATACGAGGGTGAAATTTGAACTGTGAAACAAATCCATAAAATTTAATCCGCCCAATTTAATCTGCCCGCGAATAATATTTTCCAGACTTTTTTTCGTCGTAAATATTTTTTTTACTCCGCCCACGCGTTTGCGCTCCCGTCCAATGTCTGTCTATAAAATTTGATCTTTTATTTTTTTTTTATAATTTTCTTTTCAAAAAATTAGAGCGGAACCAAATTTGAGAAATTAAAAAAAATATTATTAGATTGAAACGAGGCGGAAAATGTGGCACTGTGTTGAGGAGAGATCGAAGAGTATCGACGACTTTGGAAAATATGACAGAAAAGTACTTTTTGATAATATTTACGCGAACAGGATAGGGAAAGAAAAAAAACATTAATTTTATTAAAAAAAAATATTGAAAATAAGGATTGTAAAGGGGTTTCTCAATCGAAATTTAAAAAACGAGAAAAGCGAAATAAAGTCTTCATATTTCCATATTTTTTTTTATAAAAAGCTTGTTTACCAACTTTTTTTTATAAAAATGAAAATTATAGAAACATAAGAGAAAAAATGAATTAAGATGAGTGTATATTATACACTGTATAAATAGGAATTTGAAAGGAATAACGGCAAAAAAGAAAAACATATTTTCTCATGCCAATTTATATTAAAGCACCTGTTTTTCAAATTGTTTTGACTAGCGAGTCACCCGTCAATTTCACTGAGAAAAAAGATGAAAATTAAAAAAAAATTGTATCCAACTTGTTCCTTAGTTAATTCTAAGCAAAAAATTGACGTATGGACCTAGGGTGTCACCTATCTTTGAAGGTCGGGAAAAATGTCGGAATTATTAATTTTTTTGTGTTCATGTGGTACCTTACCTTACTGAGAGGAAAAAATTTCCATTAGGGTACCCCAAAATTTTAACCCTAAGGCGTCCAAAATGAGAAAACTGTACATTTTTCGACAAACAATGTTTGTCTACACGTAATTTTTGACCGGAAATAGAACTTGGAAAATTTTTCTTGGGATCTTTTCTGACAATTCAGACTTCTGGGAACATTTTCATACATATGGTGATTCTGAACGAAATACGAAACAGGCGCGGGTTTTCAATCGAAATAAAAAAACAAGTACTTGGCTCCAAGCCAACTTACGGTTTTCAATCGTATAGTTATAGTATCTTTAAGAATATATTAGCAACCTCTAGTAATTATATCATATTAAGTATCAGCTCAGCGAGAAGAACGTTTTGAACCAAAATATNATATTGAAAATAAGGATTGTAAAGGGGTTTCTCAATCGAAATTTAAAAAACGAGAAAAGCGAAATAAAGTCTTCAAATTTTTTGTATAAAAAGCTTGTTTACCAACTTTTTTTTATAAAAATGAAAATTATAAAAAACATAAGAGAAAAAATGAATTAAGATGGGTGTATATTATACACTGTATAAATAGGAATTTGAAAGGAATAACGGCAAAAAAGAAAGGCATATTTTCTCATGCCAATTTATATTAAAGCACCTGTTTTTCAAATTGTTTTGACTAGCGTGTCACCCGTCAATTTCACTGAGAAAAAAAGATGAAAATTAAAAAAAAATTGTATCCAACTTGTTCCTTAGTTAATTCTAAGCAAAAAATTGACGTATGGACCATACGGTATACCGTATGACTTTTCGAAATTTTAACTCCCTGGTGTCCAAAATGACCACGATAGAAACCGGCTGTAAAACCGGAACTTTTTGACTACCGCCAGCTTTGAAGAGAAAAAAACTTTATTTTTTTTAAAATAAAAAGTCCGGAAGATATCAGTGAACACAAGGAACTAAGATGGGTATCTAAAAATAAATTTTTAAGGGAGAAAAGCAAAAATCAGGTCTTTAAATTTTTAGGATAATTTTTTTTTATAAAACACTATTTTCCAAAAAAAAATTAAAAGACACAATTTTTTGACACGGATATCTAAAACACCTGATTTCCGAAAATTTTTACCAAATAGGTAAAAGGAAGTCGATATTATTTTGAGATCCAAATAAATTTTTATTATTGAAAAATGGTTACGAATTTTAATTGTGGACATTTGTTCAACAAAAATTTTCAGCCCAAAATAGAAATGCATTACAGATGAATTCGCCTTTGGATTATGGTCAAATGGGAGATAAAGTGGTTTTCTGTGATAACACGCTCGTCCGAGAGGCCAATTTTGTTTGTAATTCAAAGAATAGTAATTTGACACCAAAAGATATTGTCGCAAAATTGCTATCATCAGAAAGAGAATTAAGAATTTTTTGCAGATCGCATAAGATCGGAAAACCGGAATCGCAGCCAGTTTTTAGGTAAGGACCAACTTTGAAAATCTCAATGGGTCAAATTCCAACATTTTCGGAAAATCTCCGGTATCAAAAACGGCTCTGCAGCGCCACGTTGTTTAAGAAGTCATTATACAGTGGGTGGGCCAATATTGCCGAAAGTTTTTTGCCAAAANTATTGGGCCCCCTGTATAAGTTTTCAAACTATATCGAAAATCCTGCCTATGCGTCGAATTTTATGACTACGTCACAAGAAGAAAAAGTGACCAATGAAATCACAGGATTCTCGACAGTCGTGGGATGTGATTGGACTCAGGATTTTCGAAATGGCGCTGCCTAGCCGTTTTTCGATTACCATTTTTTTACCGGACATTAACCTCAAATTACCGGTTTCTCCGTTTTATTTTAAAAGAATATGTTCCTAAAAAAGCATCAAAAATTAAATCCGACACCGCTAGCGGTCATAACATTCATCACACTATTTTGCAATCTTTTCAAATCTATTTCAAAAATATTGGCCAAAATATATTTTTGTAGTAAAATTTTTCTTATGGACACAACAAATTTCTCATGATAAAATTTTTCCAAAAATAACGTGATCAGCCGGGATTATGTGGTTGACGCATTTTCAAAAAATAATTTACAGATATTTATAATTTCAAGCCCGAAGAAATATGACCCCAACAGTTAGTAAAATGATCTTTTCTAGTCTGGTTATCGACGCCTACGACTTTCTCCGTTCAAAGGTTCCTGTTTCATCTCATATTTCAAATACCCAATCGCCAGTGCGCAAACGACCTATCGAAAACGTGTCTCATAGTTCTGAAAATCGGCCCAAAATACCGCGAATTTCGCCTTATCCAGAGGTGGCCGATTTGCAAATTAAGTCGGCGGATGAGCCAGAGAGCTCTGCGCAATTCTTCACGGCCGATCATTTTCAGTTACCTGAGGAAAATCAGCACTCTATGCATATAGAAAATACAAACGGAAATAATTTCGGGAACAATACTGGGCAAGGCTTTAGGCAAACGACTGGGCAGGAATTTGGGCAACAGATGATCGGGCAAGACTTTGGACAAGGCACTCAAATCATTTCCTGCAAAACCGAAGTTATAGATAATGTCGAAGACGATGACGTGGCAGTTATTAACCTCAATGAGGATGACTCATCACTTGCACCAACCTCCTCCTCCAATATTATCAACACGTCATTATTATCAAACCACGGTAAATATATTTTGAATCTTTTTAGAAGCTACTGGACTACCACGCACGCTGCTTTAAAATCGTTTAAAAATCTTTCTAGATACTGTAGGCAGATTTTTTGAACCCTCTAACCGGTGAGATACGATCATTTTCAAATATAGGAAAAATCGACCAGCTCAGATTTTATTTATTAAAAAATTTTGGAAGAAAATTAGGTCCTGTTTTACAAAAATAAGCATTTTTCGATAACTTTTTGACTCCTAGAATAATTTGGTTTGAAATTATTCTTGAATTTATTTTGAAAATTCCAAGCCAAATGATAAGGTCGCTTTTTTTTAGGTGGCCCCACCATGATTTTCGATGGAGAACTAGACAAATAGCGACAAATAGTTTCTGCACGTTGAAAACCTTGGAAAAATACTGTGGCAGAAAATTTTGTTGGCTTCTTAGGTTGATCACCGTGACCGGAAATCAGTCAGTCGAAATTGCTCAAAATGACCGAAAAAACCTTTTTTGCGAATACCGCTGACCGTAATTCATTTGGTGAAAAGAAAAAAACTGCATTTCAAAATTCGGTAAGTTAAGATGCAAAAAAAACCTTTGTCGCTATTCTTAGTCTAGTTTTTCTCAGAACAGATACCCTTAGTGGGCGACCGAAAAAAAAGCGACCTAAGCGTTTCCAAAACGGCTAATTTTGCATTCGCTGACACTTTCTGTGAATTTTGATTTTTTTCGTGATATTTCGTATATTATATACGAGATATCTACGAAAAAATTCAAAATTTCACAGGAACAGTTGTTCAGAACTGCAAAACCGTTTTTGGAACGCTTGCGGTCAACTCGGGTCCCACCGCTGATTCGTTGGTTGAATACGCGTCTCTATTGGCCCCACAACTTCAAAGATTGTATTACCCGCATGTTGAGTTTCACATGCGTCGGAGACAAATATGATTTGATGCCAGTTACTCTATTTCTTATCGACACAATTAAAAAAAACTCCCAAGAATAGGACATTTTGGAATCTGTGGACTCGTAATCGTATAGGTTTTATTGTTTCAGGCAAGGATGCTGTGGTATAGTCCATTCGCTCCTCAATAAATAAAGTCTAACAACTGCATTTTACGGTGAATTTTTCTTTTGTATTTATCAAAAATCGCGTTTCCAGCCTTAAGTTTTCTTTTTAAACTACAGTGAAGTCCGCTTTATCAGGGACGGTCCTATCAATTTAAAATTACTGTCCAGCGAAATACTAAACTATGTCATTTTTCATGGTACTCAGTTACTTTCGCTGGCAAGTACTTTTATATTGATAGAACGCGTTCCTATAATAACGGGTCTGCACTGTAATTAAAAAAATTTATAACTGAATTTATTTTTCTGGGGTCTATACAACAAATGAGCGCATTTAGGAAGGAATTTGATTTATTTGAGATCTGCATTTACTGTGTGGTTAACGAACGCAGGATTTTTTTTAACTTAAAACAGGACTATCTTTTTGTATTTTTCGTTTCATATAAAAAACAATTAGGTCCTCCGAACTTTATGGATTATATAGAAATTAAACTTCGTTTAATAGGTTACTCAGCGTCAGAAAAGATAGTGACAATGATTGTAGTCGCTTCTATTTGACGTCCAGTTATGACGCCTGAAAACTATCAAACCAAAGGTATGAATATTGAGTATTGTATTAATCTTTCGATATTTTCGTTTCATAAGACAAACCGAGCGAAATTCTGTCGAAACTACGCATTTTTTCTTAATTTCCGTTCTTTAGATACCAAACGAGTTTGAATAAGTCAGAATGGCACATTCTTTCTGATATTTTGGGTCACCCTAGTCATAATATAACTTTCACTGGCATGTATTGCAGTAACCCGGCTATTTCAGTTTTCCGCATTTAAACCGTTATTTTTTAAACAATTTTAAACATAAAAAAACACAAATTTGAAACGCAGTGTTAGGCTACCATCATTTGGACACAAATCATGCTGATAAACTCGAATTATCTGTTTAATAGAACCAGATTAAACTGGGAAAGGTTAATCACAAAATACGATTAGGGGTCCAGTATGGCTAGGGGTGCGAACCGGGAAACAAAATAATAATGCAAAAATGTCTTATGATGTCTAGGCTGTCACCTTAGTCGGCCAAACGTAAACAGAGGCATATGAGAAAAAATAATATAGCCAATATTGATTAATTTAATTCAAAAGAAATTATTTCAAAAAATTCTAGAACATTTCAAATCTCTAATTTTTTTTTGACTGGAATGGGTACAATTACAAAGGGTTTAATATAATATTAATTTTCAAGTTGAAATCATAAATATGATATTTACAGACAATTTTTGTTTTCTATTAGCATATCACATTCGGGGGCCTGGTCCTTTTTTACTAGTTTTTAAGCCATTTTTTTATTTTAATTCGCTTTCAAAAACACTCATCGTAATCTNAAAAAAAAGCGACCTAAGCGTTTCCAAAAACGGCCTAATTTTGCATTTCTGAACACTTTCCTGGTGAAATTTTGAATTTTTTTCGTAGATATCTCGTATATTATATACGAGATATCTACGAAAAAAATTCAAAATTTCACCAGGAAAGTGTTCAGAAATGCAAAACCGTTTTTGGAAACGCTTACGGTCAACTCGGGTCCCACCGCTGATTGCGTTGGTTGAATACGCGTCTCTGATTGGCCCAAAACTTCAAAAAGATTGTATACACCGCGTGAGTTTCACATAGCGTCGAGACAAAAGGTGATTTGATGCCAGATTAAACTCTATTCTTACTCGACACCAATTAAAAAAACTCCCCAAAAAATAGGACATTTTTGGAATTTGTGGACTGTAATCGATATAGTTTTATTGGTTTCAGGCAAGAATGCTGTGGTAGTCCATTCGCTCCTCAATAAAATAAAGTTAACAACTGCATTTTCACGGTGAATTTTTATTTGTATTATCAAAAAATCGCAGTTTCCACCCTAAGTTATTCTTTTTAAACTACAGTGAAGTCCGTTTATCAGGACGCGTCCTATCAATATTAAAATTACTGTCCAGCGAAAAGTACTAACTATGTCATATTTTCATGGTACAGTCTAGTACTTTTCGCTGGACAGTACTTTTAATATTGATAGAACGCGTCCTGATAAATGGTCTTCACTGTAATTAAAAAAAATTTATAACTGAATTTATTTTTTCGGGTTATAACCAAATGAGCGCATTTAAGGAAGAATTTGATTTATTGCAGGATCTAGCATTTACTGTGTGTTAACGAAGCAGGATTTTTTAACTTAAAAACAGAGACACCTAATCTTTGTATTTTCGTTTCATATAAAAAAGACAGATTAGGTGCCTCCCGAACTTTATGGATTTATAGAAGATTAAACTTCGGTATAGATAGTTACTCAGCGTCAGAAAAGATAGTGACCAATGATTAGTCGCTATCTATTATGACGTCACAGTTATGACGCTGAGTAACTATCCAAACCGAACTATAAATTATACTGGAGTATACTGTATAATCTTCGATATTTTCGTCTGTCCATAAAGACCAAACGAGCGAAATTCTGTCGAAACCTACGCAATTTTTTCTTAATTCCGTTCTTTAGATACCCCAAACGGAGTTTGAAATAAGTCGAAATAGGCACATCTTTCTGATATTTTGGGTCACCCTAGTCATAATATAACTTTTTACTGGCATTGTATTGCAGAACCGGTATTTCAGTTGTCCGGCATTTAAACCGTTATTTTAAAATACATTTAAAAACATAAAAAAACAAAAATTTGAAACGGTGTTTAGGCTCACATCATTTGGACACAAAAAATCATGCTGATGAAACTCGAATTATCTGTTTAATAGAACCAGAAATTAAACTGGAAGGTATAACCAAAAATCGATTAGGGGGTCCAGTATGGCTAGGGTTGCGCACGGGAAAACGAAAATATAATGCAAAAAAATATCTTATGATGGTTCTAGGCTGTCACCTTAGTCGGCCAAAACGTAAACAGAGGCATATGAGAAAAAAAAATAATATAGCCAATATTGATAATTTTAAATTTCAAAAGAAATTATTTCAAAAATTCTAGAACATTTTCAAATCTCTAATTTTTTTTTGACTGGAAATGGGGTACATATACAATGGGTGTAATATAAATATTAAAATTATCAAAGTTGAAAATCATAAAAAATATGATTTTACAGACAATTTTTATGTTTTCTATAGCATATCAATTACGGGGGCTCCTGTCCCTTTTTTACTAGGTTTTAAAGCCAATTTTTGTTTTTTTCTTTTTATTTAATTTCGGTGCTTTCAAAAAAAAAACAAACTCTCATCCGATACTTAACATCTCGTAATAGCTCAAACTGGAGCACAAAATATTCATGTTGAAAAATAATTAGTTATCCGTATTTTTTAAATTCAATCTAATAAAATTAACCAGAATTGCTGTCTTGTTTTCAGGGCGGGTTGTTATAGGCTGGGAAAGGCTTGTTCTCGAAAGGCTATAACTTTTTTTCCTTTCATCACAATCTTATAAAAATTCTCAGGAATAGTTAGTTTCGTAATCTTGGGAAACACATTTTATCTTCTGGCTTTTTCCATAGCATGTTCGAAAAACCGGTAAATTGCAAGTTAACGCGAGCCAAATTTTTTTTTTTTGAAAGTCCTATTTCTTTTTTAGCCTTACTTCAACAACGTCATTTTCGCGAATGTAAAACAAGCCCAAGGCGGTGCGTGAGCAAAGATGTTGTAAGAAGTCGAATTTGGCGTAAAGTCGACAAAAAATTCCGCTCGCGCGAATCTGAGAAATTTCAGAAGATGAAAGTGAGAGATTAGATTAATTTAAATGCCACCAAAGATTCCTTGGTACGTTTGCTGGAACACTATATTATCAACTTGGTTGATCATATATCACAGCTGATTCTAGAAAAACATTTAAACTTTTTCAATCAAAATGTATTTTTTTTTGATCTCTAGCACCGTTTCCCTGGTGTCAAAATCAGACCGATTATAATATCCGTTTTCCAGCAAACCGTACTCTAAAAGGAATCTTTTGGTGGCAATTTAAAATTGTCAATTTCTCACTTTCATAGTTTCGAAATTTTTCGATTCGCGCTAAAATTTTTTGCTGATGTACAGCCAACATTCGGAAAATTCCTTCCCAAACATCTTGGCCCTCACCACCCCTTTGGCTTGTTACCATTTCCGAAAATTGACGGTTGTTTAAATAAAGGCGAAAAATGGAAAATAGGACTTTCAAAAAAAAAATTTTTGCTTGCGGTTAACTCAATTTATCACGGTCCCTAATGGTCGAACTAGTGCTATGAAAAAAAGTCAGAAGTAAAAATGTGTTCCAGACGATTACGAACTTACTATTCCTGAGATTTTTATAAGATTGTGATGAAGGAATAAAAAGTTATAAGCCTTCGAAAAAGCCTTTCCAGCCTATACAACCCCCTTAAGCTATATAAGGATTCAATCGGATGAGTCGTTAGAAAAGCTGGATTATATAAACATTTTTGGCTGAAAATCTAGTAAAAAAGGACCAGGATCCCCCGTAATCGATATATCAGTTATTGTTTATTCCATTACGGGGAACTTTTTCAGGTCGAAAAGTAAGGTTTTAAAATATTTTCTTTGAGAAATAATGAATTCGAAAAATTATTTTTGAAATATTGAACACGAGAAATAGTTCATCAAAACACGCCAAACATACAATATGTAAATATGTTTTTTCCCGTCCTTAATTACTGTGGTTCGCATTTATAAGGACAATATTTCCAAATTTTGAATTTTTTTGGAACATTTTTAAAAATAAGGACGAAAACCTTAGAACATCATGGCATAATCTCAGCTGCCCTTATAGAAAAAACTACAGTACTTGAATTTGTGATTTAAATAATTCTGAATTTGAGCTAAATTAGGCGTCAAATTGCCATGAAAACATACAAATCAATAATCCTTATTAAAAAAATGTATATACAGAGTGTGACGTATTTCCCTTCTTTTTTCCAAATTTCATAAATCTGAATTCCGCCGTTTTGATTGGTTTAATCTGAAAAAGACGTAGGTTTTTG
>SCLH01000123.1:208840-221184 GCA_004367855.1 Oikopleura vanhoeffeni
GTTTGGAGGTTGAAACCATCTTGTAGAAGAAGTTTTTCCTGGGTTCATTTTAAGCAACCACTAGGGATTTTTTTTTTTTTTAAAACATTCGAAAAAAAAAATCGAAAATTTTCGGTCAGTTATTTTCGAGATTTTGCGCAAGCAAGATATCAGTTAGAAAAACCGGATCAAGGCACCCCCCTGCGTAATGAAGGAAGGCTAGAGAGTAATTTTTTTTTGGCAAAGTAGAAAATTAAGGCGTTTCTGAGCGAAACATTTTTAATTAGGATTAGGTCCGGCGGACTAATTCGTGTCGACCTTAAACATAAGCGGTCCAAGTTTACAGGAGTTATTTCCAAGGTCTCGTATGAGACCACTTAAAGTATTATTAACCATCAAAAAAGTTATTTCATGATGCGGTCAACCTTCTGATGAACGTATTAGCCAACTATGGGTAACATCTATAGCTACTGTAACGGTCGCTGAGCAGCAAAAACTGGTCAACAACTCAAGGTCAATTTCAAATCACTCGTATTAGACTTCAAGTACCCTCAAAAGATCGGAAGAGTCGACTTTCTAATGATCGTATTATCAAACTATATTCAATTAACTGTACTGAAAAAGTTCGCTAGAGAGCAAAAACTAGAGAGCAAAAAAGTTTTTGCTCTTAACGACCTCTCAGTACATTATACGCCATTAGTTGCTAATACGATTTCAGCAGAAAGTCGACCCTCTCCGATTCTTTTGAGGGGTACTTGCAAGTCGTATACGATGACTTTTGAAATTAGACCTGAGTTGTTTGACCAGTTTTTGCTCTCTAGCGAAGCCTTACAGTATAATAGATTTACCCATAGTTGCTAATACGTTCATCAGAACGTTACCCAGGCATAATGATCGATATATGTGGAGGGAGACCCCCCAAGCCCGCCCTTAAAATATAACAAAATTGTATAATATGATCGCTTAGCGGTGTCAGATTTCATTTTTTCGGAGTTCTTGTTTTGTGGTCATATTATAAAAAATTGTTAGAGCCGTTTTTGAGAAACCCATAAAGAACACTTAAAATAATTATTTCTACTCCAAGGCAACAAAACATTTTTTTCCAACTTTTCGCAATGGCGTTTTTTACTTTGGGATAGTGATAATGAATGCAAGAACTCTCCTAAATTCGGCCGAAATTAACAGGGGAGAGTCGAAAAAAAAATCAAGAATTACAAGAAAAATTTTAAAACTGAAATTCGATCCTAAGTTCAAATTTGAATGTATGTTAACCTTTAAAATCAGTAAAAAGAGAAATCATGTAATATAACTAGGGTGCGCAGCTAGTCAAAATTCTAAGTTTTAAATTAAAATGATGAGACCAAAACACCTTGTGGGGTCAAATTTCAGTTTTTATTTTTTTTGAGATCCACTATTTTTTAACCCTTCGTGTAAAAATCGAAAAGCCGGCTTCACAGCGCAAATTCACTGAAAAATTATATGAAGACCAAAAATACCAGAAAGATATATCCCGATTTGAGAAAGATTCAAAATAGTCAAAATTTTTCAGACCTTATAAAAGACGCATTTTTTTCAAAATTTGATATAAAATTGAGTTAGTTTTCACAGAATTTGTACCCGTTTTGTCCTATATAAAAATTTATTATAAATTCAGATATTTTTTCTTAAATTTAGATAAGTGAGAGGTGGTAGTTAAATTCTGGTCATCTCACCCCCTTAATTCAGCCTATCCTGCCGTAAATCAAAATGTCTTTGAAAACCTGGACAAACCTACGCTCTATAAAATCCGCCAGCAAGCTCCGGGTCGCCTCACCTTCAAAACGGACGAAAAAATCGAAAAACTTCACCCAAAAACCTACGACCACCTTTTTCTGGATAATATACCTACGCCTTTTTACCGCTGCCTACAATGTACGGCACAAAATTACCCAGTCAAATATTTCAAGTTTGGGTATCCGGGAATCAAGAAAAATATGCCAAAAAGTCACTTAAATACTCATCACCTGAAAAAAAAAATCCCGTCAAATTTGTCCTTTGAACCGGAAGTGATAGATGTCCAATCTCTACACGAAAAGATAAGGAGGTACAAGGAAATTCAAGATAGAAAAATGGCAATGATTGTAGAACATGATAATAAAAGAATTTTTGCGGCACCAGAACCAAAACCAAATAATTCGCTCAATAATTAATCTCACTGATTTTAAGCTGTATAAAAATTTTAAAAATCAATGCGATAAAAATTATTTTTTTGCGGGAGTATTTTTTGCTTACAAAACAATTTTTGCCAAACATAGTACTTTTCATGAAATTGTAGGCTTATTTTTCAAAATTAAAAAATCTTTTTTGACGTTGGTAATTTCATCTTGCATTTTTTTAATCTAATAAGTCTATAAAAATAATGTGTAAGAAAAATTAGCCATCGTAAAATCATTTTCATAAATTAAATAAAAGAATAATTTTGGAAATTGGTAGGCTTAAATTAATTTGGCTAAATTAAAAAAAATGTGTTCGCGTTTTTGGCGGTGGTTTATTTTCCTGCACTTTTTTGAAATCATGTGTTTCCGTTTTTATCTATAAATTTTCAGGACAAAAATTTTTACGTTTTATGCGAAGTTAAAATTACAAAAAATAGTTTTAGAAAAAATAACCAACGCCAAATCGGGTTTAATGGAAAACAAATTGGTAAGCGTAAAATACCGACGCATCATAAAACGTGCATCTAAATGACCCAAGATGAACGGCAAAAAAGATTGATTAGTTGCATCGGGACCCACTTCCATAAACGATTAAATTAGCAAGATACTTTTCAAGGAATTTGAAGAAATTATAAAAATTTAAAATATTCCAAATAAAAAAATCTTTTCGATTTGACACGACTTATGAAGACCCAAGACTGTAAGCAAAATATATGCAATTTTTTTTATTTTTTCAAAAAATATTTCAAGCTTAAACATAGGCAACTTAAAAACGGATTTTCATTTTTAAGCCATAGCTGACAATTTTTTATAAATTTTTGTTGTACTGAAAATAATATTTTTTCAAGAGCTACAATTGAGACATATTAAAAAAAATAGCTAAAAAAGGTTTTGCCGTGCCTACCTTATAACAATGATTCTATTTATTGAAAATCGCCCAACCACCATGTTGTAGCTATATCGAAGATTATACCCAAGTGTCCCGTAGAACTTTGACGTCAGACACCTTAAGAATCGTGTGATTTCATTGGTCAATACACATTGACTGTTGTGTATTGACCAATCAAATACGTTCTGGCCGCGTCTCTGACGCCAAAGTTCTACGGAACACGTAGGTATAATCTTGGTTATTATAACTTTTCAAGTGTCTCAGAGTTTGCTCAAAAAACTTACTTGTTAATAAAACCAGCTGGATAAGTTTTTATAGGCTTTATATATTTTTGGCTAAATTAATGAAGTTTTTGGAGATAGACTCAAGTAGCTATAATTTCGTAGTTGGGATCGTTTTGATATTGCGTTATCGATTACGGGGCCCTCAGGTCCTTTTTTGCCACTTTTCAGCCAATATTTTTATATGATTCGGCTTTTGAAAACGACATATCAGACTAAGTTTCGATAGCTCAAACTAACCACAAATATCTAGTGAATAATTAAATAATAATAAATTGGACAGGATCGGACCATTTTTTTCTGAGATTACTGAAATTTTTTAATTATCAGTTTTTGTTTAAAAAGTTGGAAACAATGGCCTGATTCGGACTATTTTTTCAATTGATTTTTTCTTTTAATACATTGTATTTGTGCTAAGTTTGAGCTATCCAAGAACTCAATCGGATGAGTCGTTTTCAAAAGCTGAATAATATAAAAAAATTTGCTGAAAAAAGTGGCAAAAAACGATCAGAGGGCCCCGTTATTGTTATATTAAATTATTGATATGATATTTGAGGAGTAAAACGTTTTAAACGGACAACGTAAACAGAAAGGCAACTGTCTGTTAAAAGTTACTTTACAGTTATTTAGAAAAAAATCGCTCGCTTATTACAAAATTATTTATTTTTAACTTTTAAAAACTCTTCTGTATTTTTTAGATGAATCAGCGAAAAGTTTTTACCAACTTACTAAATAAAATAGAATCGATTATATCAATTACGGGGCCCACCCGTCATTTTTTGCCACTTTTTCAGCTAAAATTTTCATATAATTCGGCTTTTGAAAACGACTTAACCGATTGAGTTCTCAGATAGCTCAAACTGAGCACAAATATTTGAAGAAAAATAAATTGAACCAAAATGGTCCGAATCAGGCCATTGTTTCCAATTTTTTCATCAAACCTGATAATTAAAAAAGTTCAGTAATCTCAGAAAAAACAACACTTGGTCCGATTCTGACCAATTTATTATGATTGTATTATTCACTAGATATTTATTGTCAGTTTGAGCTGTCGAAAAACTTAATCGGATGAGTTGTTTTCAAAAGCCGAATTATATAAAACTTTTGGCTGAAAAGGGGGCAAAAAATGAGGGATGAGCCCCGTTATAGATATGCCTAGTCAGTTTTTTTTAAGAAATTCTGTCTTTTAGATGATTGGTGGAATACTTTGAGTGATATCAAGAAATGGTTTTTCGCATTCTAAATAAAATCTATAGAAAATTTTTTCATGATCATATCTAGTTTGCGCAGCGGTACACACTGTAAGTTATACCGTATAACTACAGAGAAAGCTTCAGTAGTTGAGAATAATTTGTCAATCCCCCACGGGGGTTATTGATCCCTAAAAAACGATTCTGGGCAGAAAAAAATATATTCCATACTAACTTCCATTTTAGCATTTAAAAATAAATTTATTTTCTAGAACCAGGGGAAAAATGATTAATTTCTAAATTAAAAAAATTGTGAAAAATTTTTCCTTTCTTAAAAATTTTCCAAAGTTTAATTTTTCAGTATCAGATGTCATTTTCAGGAGAACACGAAAAACGTATTGGCTGATATTTTCCTGCGACCGGTAATTTCAACCAATAACTGGTATTATTAACCATGAAAAATCAGGATTTTTTTTTATCTTTCTCCTTTGAATTCCGCCCAAAATGTTTTTTCTGTTTTTCGCTGATATCGACAGTTCAAAAGTTAGAAATTTCCCCGCTGCGCATCCTAATCATATCTCAACCGGTATTTATTATATAAAGGCATTTTGTCAAAACTTCGGAAAAAAATTAAACTCTTTTTTGTAAATATATCCCAAGTTACCACAAATTGCCCCAGTTTTTTGTCCAGCTCTTGTGGTAAAAACCTTTTTTTGGTAAAGTCTTTAGTTTTCCTGAAATAACCACGAAAATGATTAATACTTCCGATTAAGAAAAACCTACGCAAATTACCGATTCAAGAAATCGTACAAATTTATCTTTTACGAAATTCTGCAAGTTAATTTTTTGTCAATTTTTTTTTTTTATCTCGAATAATCAAAATCTTTATTTTTTTTATAATTTTCACTTTATTTCTCTTTTATGCAATTTATGTATATTTTAATGCATCCACTTATTTCCATGTTAAAATAACAAAATAAATAAGAAATTGAAAATAATTTTGTTTTTGTTTTATTTAGCAGATCGCAAGAGCAAAATAGTAGCAAAAAAATTATTAGAAATTTATGAATTTTAAAATCAAATTTTGATTCAGGAACACCGAAACGTCAACCCAATCAGATTATAGAAATTGAAAACAACGATAATCAAGGTAAGAAATTAAAGCAAGAATTTAGGCCCTTTTTTAATTTTCATCATATCTAAAAATATTCAAGAACAGTAGAGTGTATTTAAACGGACAGATAGTTAGGACGGGTTCGGCGTAAANTTTGTTTTTGTTTTATTTAGCAGATCGCAAGAGCAAAATAATAGCAAAAAATTATTCGAAATTTTTGAATTTTTAAATCAAATTTTGATTCAGGAACACCGAAACGTCAACCCAATCAGATTATAGAAATTGAAAACAACGATAATCAAGGTAAGAAATTAAAGCAAGAATTTAGGCCCTTTTTTATTTTTCATCATATCTAAAAATATTCAAGAACAGTAGATTGTATTTAAACGGACAGGTAGTTAGGACGGGTTCGGCGTGAAAATTCCTGCCAAAGGTGGTTAAAGGGACAGCCTCGCAGGGAAATTCTTGCCAATTTGCTTAAACGGACGGGTTATGACTTTCAAGTTGTCCGTTTAACTACACTTTACTGTACACCTGATATATCTTTCTTGCTATACATTATGAATGCAAAGAAAATGCATAAATGTTATTGTCTCGGTGGGTAAAACGGGATTTTTTGACCCTGTCCGCTTATGACAGGGACCGTAAAAATTACGTTTAGTTTTTGAATGGCCCTCAAATTCGGTGAAATAATTCGGAACAGGTACAGTAGATACGATCTTGAAAATTAATGTTCTGACCAAAGATTTTCCGGTGACCTTCTAACAAATGCATCTCGACTGAACTTTTAAAAATGACTTGTTTTTGTCTGTTTACTCCAAGCCTCGTATAAAAATTTGTTACAAAAATATGGATAGTAATATTGAGACGACTTCGGGTGGGGGTCCGTACAACGGCCAATATTGTACGACCGCCAATGTTTCACAACAGCCTAATATCTAAGGTAGTTTTTTTTTAGACGCGACAGATTTGACTTTTCACCACAAACGAACCGTAAGAGATATCACAAAACGGTTTTTTGCATTAAACTGAAAACTCAAAAAGCTTAGGCCAAATTATTATTTTTTTTTTTTGAAATAATTTTTCAAAAATTTTGAAAATTCGAGATTTTCAAATGACCCAATGTGGGTATCATACGAAACTAGAAGAAATTCTAAGACTAATGGCTGGAAAATAAAATTCCAAAAATTAAGTTTTCTTACGATTTTTCATAATGACAAAATGGTAAAAAATCAAATCTGTCGCGTCTAAAAAAGAACTACCTAAGGGACCTTTTAGTTTTAAGGGACCGTTGTAAATCAGAGGCCGTTGTACATTTGGGCCGTTGTAAGCCCTCCTTTGGCGGCCATTTTTTCAAAAAAAAATATTTCTGCTAATTGATTGAAGTTTTTCAAGTTTTGCGTTTTGTAAAAAAAAAACTGTAAAGTAAGTCTAATAAGGATTAAACGGCCGTGGTTACAAATTTAAAAAACAAGTTTGTCTATACGGACAAAACGGCAAATTTTTAAATTTTCATTTGAAAAAACTATAATAATGTAGCGAGTATTAATACTTATAATGGGTCCATAGTGAAATGTATAAATTTGGTATTTTGAACATGAACAGGCAATAAGAAGAGTTCTAGAGCATAAAATTCGAATGTTTTTGCTAGATCAGATTATTGAGATCAAATTCTTCGAAATGATAAAAAAATATTTTTTTGCGCCACCCAATCAAAATATAAATTTGCTAAACATTTTTTAAATGTACCAAAATCTGTATTTTTCATGATGTCATTACATTTTCGGAATAATTGCGAAATAATTTTGGTACATTTAAAAATGTTAATCAAATTTATATTTTGATTGGGTGGCGCAAAAAAAATATTTTTTCTATCATTTCAAAGAATTTTATCTCAATAATCTGATCCAGCAAAAACCTTCGAATTTTATGCTCTAGAACTCTTCTTATTGCCTGTTCATGTTCAAAATCTCAAATTTATATATTTCACTATCGACCCACTTATAATTTATTCATTGTTTTGAACCGTTCTTACTAGAACCAAACATGAACTTATAAAAAAACTTATACATGGGGGCAATATCTCTGGCCCAATATCGCCGAATTTGCCAATATCGAACTTTTTGTTAAATATATTTTTTAGTCGCGGTTCGATCGAAGAATTTACCTAAACTTAACTCGCCCGGTCCAATTATTCCCGAAATCGTGTCAATAAATCCTGGCCAATGCGGAAGAGGAAACTCTTTTATCATTAAACATGGGACAGAATTATACGAATTTTATAAGACTTATCAAGCACATACACTCAGTCATCTAAGGCTCAAATGCAAGAATTATAAAAAAACTGGATGTATTTATAGAATAGGGGTGGAAATATAATATTTTTAAAAATTCTAAATTGGATCCCTAATTAGGATTACAACAAATACAAATGTAATTGCTCAAAAATTCCGAATGGAAAAGTTTACCGGTTAAAATGACTTTGGTGTCTTATTACAAAAAATATATTTCAAAATCAGTGAGAATTTTATTTTTTCAATCAAAATGTATATCCGTCCAGTTGAAATGTTTTTGGTGTCATATTACGAGGAATTACTCGTAGATATATCCATTATTATCCCCGGGTCACTTTAAAAACTTATTTGCCTGTTAAAAAAATAGGGAATAAGTTTTTAAAGTGACCCGGGGATAATAATGGATATATATGAGAGTGATACATATCTTGTGAATCTCCACAAAAATATAAATTTGATAAATTATTTTTATGCCAATAAAATGTTTTGATCAATTACGATTTTTGTTAGGATAAAATTTTCATTAACCGATTTTAAACGGACAGTCCCGCAGGACTAAATTTATCTGCAAAAGATCGTTTTTTTTAATTTTTAATAAGTTTCAGTTTAAAATTTGTTCAAAGTTATACTACTGTACAATGCTTCGAAAAACAAAAATAAAATCCCTCTTATTTAAACATTTAGTCTTAGTATCAAATTTTGTAATAAGACACCAAAACCAGTTTTACCGATAAATTAAAAATTCTTCGTGTAAAAGTTGTGTTGAAAATACGTGTTATTTATTAAAGTTTATTTTTCACCCTTTAAAAAGGCTTAATGTTAAAAACATTTTGGGTCATACGGACATAAGTTCAAGTGTGTACCGAAAACCAGAAAATTGGGAAATTTTACAAACGCGTGATTTATTGACAAATGTTCACACTTGTAATAAACCATACGAAGGAAGATGGTTGTCAAACCCTTCTTCAACTTACACCAACAACCCCCTTAAGGGGGTTACTCCTTAAATTACTTTTGAAAATGACACACTGTAAATTATCACATTATTTAAATAAATTTGCTTATATTATTTGAAGGTGGCATAGCCTTATAAGGACACTATTTTACACTTGCAAGTTAAAAAATCAAATTATTCATACAATTATTTGTTGGCGTTGAAATTTACAGCTTGAGCTTTCATTATTTGCGCGCTTTTATAGTCCGGTCGGTTAGACAAGCGCTTACCGGATTTAAAAGCGAGCAATGTAAATAGATATTTTTATCTGAGATCAATGGCCAAATGTGACTGATGATCATTCATTTTCAGGCATGTAATTTTTAATCGCTGTCTAGCAGACCAAATTATAAACAGGCGCGCTCAAAAAAAAAATTTCAAAAAGGTTCGTCCTTATAAACCGCCGTGAAATATTTTTGGTAATTGGCATTTTATATTGATTCCAATACTAAAAACGGCTTTGCAGCGGAAAGTACCTTAAAATGTTTTATAAGGGTCGTACAAAGTTAGATAATATATAACTTTTTAACATACGTTCTGCTGCATAGCCGTTTTTCAATTTCAGTTTTTTACCGGTAATTTTTGATTGTGTTGTTTCGAAAAACCGAAAGTTTCTGGTAAATTACCGGTAAATAAACAGAAATGGAAAAAAACTCTCTGCAGCAGAACGTTACTTGGAAAGTTATATCAGGACTCATTATTTCCAAAATATCGTCTGTACCAGTTAAGAACTTTCTAACATGTAAATTTGAGGTCCTACAATAAAGCAGACCTTAGGCTCCATTTTTTTAGAAGGGTCGTATAAAACGGTTAGATAGCTCGGTAGTGGCACATTCATTATTTTTGAGATTTTGGGTCATAAAATAAACTTTCAAACTATGAAACCCTGCCGGTTTTTAAGATTCACAGTTTTTTACCGGTAAATTTTACCCGATCCTGAAGTTTTTGCAAAATCCTTAGAGGCCAGAAACCGATAATTTCTGGTAAATTACCGGTAAAAAACTGGAAATTGAAAAAACCGGCTGTGCAGTGTTACGTAGTTTGGAAAATTATTTTATGACCCAAAAATTCGAAAATATCGTATGTGCCACTTTCGAGCTATTTAACCGTTTTATACGACACTTTTAAAAATATGGAGCCTAAGTTGGATTTGTCTAATTTGTAAATTAATCTTTTATTCAGAATATGCGATCATGGCAGAAACATCAGAGACCACAATTACAGGAATGAATCTTAAAAATTAGACTAAAGATTCAAAATTCTTTAGTGGCCATAAAAAATATACTGACATCAGCAAGCACCCTAAAAATATTCAAAGGATTTTAAACCACAAAAACTGTCCGACCTAATTTTATTGGAAACTTTAAAGAGCCACTTTTACAGTGGAACCGGTTATAAATAATTGTTCATAAAGCACAAGTTGAAGAAGGTATATTTTTGATTGATACCCTCAGGGCTTTTTTCCTGGTCGGTTTGAGAGCTTCTTTAAATATACTCTTGGAGCTATATTTTTATGTAACTCCGAAAGCTACTTCTGAAATGATACTCGGAGCCACTTTTGCAAAATCAATCTGAAAGCTAATTCTACTAATAATACTCTTTTGACTTATTATGCAGCATCACCCTGAAAGCTATTATTCAATTGGTCTCTCAGAACAATATAATAATACTCTGAAAGCTATTTTTCAAATTATACTGCCAGGGCTACTTTTACAATAGCTTCTAAATTAAGGAACAATGAAGGAGCGGCAAAATCGATCAGCTCAGATTTAAATTATTTTTGGAGCACTTTCAGTTTTTGTGCTGAAATTAACCCAGTGAAAATTTTGGAAAAAAATGTTCTATTTTCCAAAAATCAGAATTTTTCCAAAAAATGGCTCATCATTTGGCTTGAAATTATTCTTAAATTTATTTCGAAAATTTCAATTCAAAAGATAGACAATTTCGAAAATAGTTTTTGAACACTTTCCTGGTGAAATTTTTTTTGCATAGCCTAAAAAATACTTACCGTAGACAAAAAAGTTTTGACCGGCCTACCTTATTCTAAATATGAGACTATTCCTTCTGTTAGGAATTCATTTGGGGACGATCAAAATTATTGGTAAGAAACGATTTAACAGTCCTCGAGTTTGTTTTTGCGAAGGATGCAAACGCAAAACTTATTTTCCTTGTCAAAATGCAAATTGTTTCAATGTTTATTGTGACACTCATATTTACAGTAAAAGGTTTTTTATTAAAAATATTTGGTAAATTATCATGTTAGTGAAATGTATAAAAAGTAAAATGTATAAATTTCAGATTTTGAACATGAACAGGCAAGACCAAGAGTTCTAGAACACAAAATTCCATTTTTTTTTCTGGATCAGATTATTGAGATCAAATTCTTCAAAATAATAAAAAAAAAATTGCGCCGCCCAATAAAAATATAAATTTGATAAACATTTTGTAAATGTACCAAAATCTGTGTTTTTCATGATGTCATTGCATTTTCAAAATAAATGGGTGGCGCAAAAAAATATTTTTGTATCATGTTGAAGAATTTGATCTCAATAATCTGATCTAGCAAAAACATTGAAATTTCATGCTCTAGAACTTTTGTTCTTGCCTGTTCATGTTCAAAATCTCAAATTTATACATTTCACTATCGACCCTGTTTAATCAAGTATATTTATTAGTTTTAAATATATTTTTTATATCTGACTTTAAACTAAGGTAGGCCTGACAAAACATTTTTTGGACTACGGTAGCTAATTTTTTTATAAGTTCTAGGAAATGATGGATAAAAATCACCATATGCAAAAATTGTTCAAAAATTTCACCATTGTGCAAAAACGAAAAACCGGTTTTGAAATTGCCTTGAAATCATTTGGCTTGAAATTTTCGAAATAAATTCAAGAATAATTTCAACTCAAATGATAGACAATTTCAAAAACGGATTTGAGTTTTTGAAAACTTTCTTGGTGAAATTTTGAAACAATTTTTGCATACACCATTTTATTTATCACTTCCTTTAATATATCAAAAAATCAGCTACCGTAGGCCAACAAACGTTTCGTTGGGTCTACCTTAGTTTAAACGGACAATAAAGCAAGTTTTCTGTTTTCAATCATACACAGTAAAGTGCGTTTAAACGGCCTGCTCGATTGGGGTCAGAAAAGAAATTGCTACCAAGTGCGTTTAAACGGACAATTTGGCGACTGAACTGTCCGTTTACATGCGCTTTACTGTAGTTTTTTAGGAATGAATTATAATAAAGAACCTAATCAAGAATTTGTTCAAAATGCGTAGGAAGTTCAGATTTAAATTGTAAAGTCGGTTCCCTGTCCATCAGTATTATACGAAAAAGAGTTTGTGATTGGTCAGGATGCAAAAAACAGTCAAATGATTTGTTCAGTTTCCTGGCTGTGG
>SCLH01000123.1:221205-246796 GCA_004367855.1 Oikopleura vanhoeffeni
TAAATGGAACAAAAAGTGATGAGAAGGAATTTTCGATTATAAAATTTTTTTTCTTCATAGATCTCACTTTTAACGCCGAATTTGCCAGTTTTTTTGACTAATCAAACTCTACTTCTTTAGACGAATATTTAGATGTAGCCATTTCCTCGACTAAGGTAGAATAAATATAATGCGGTAAAAGTGGCACATGGAAGGAACTTTAGAATAAATTTATAGTGAATTCTAGAAAATTGAAATGAAAGTAACCGGAAAATGAAAAAGTCGAAAAAAGTCGTCTGATCAAACAACAAGTACCCACCAAATTTGAAGTGAGATTCACTGATCAAAAGTTGGCTTATAGCTAATCAAAAATTTTCAACCAATCAGCGTCAATCGATAATTTAGGGTTAACATTTGGCTTAAAATAATTAAAATTTCATAGGAATTCGATTAGGACATTTCCGATAATTTTAATGGTCAGCATCAGTTCGGGGGGTTCATACTTCCACCAATAAAAAATGTTCTATCATTGTGGTATTCAGGTATCCGTTTTATGCGGGTTAAAGCAAAAAAATATTCGCTTCTTGAATTCTAGCAATTATAAGTTGACTAGTATTGTTCGAAAAAATATGACCAGAAGATTTAACCTGGAATTCACTTTGTATAATCGATGATTAATGTATCATTAAATAATTTTAAAGCGTCAAAAAACGCACCTACCCTTAATTTATAGAATCTCATAATCAAAACATGATTTTATTGAAGTACCCAAAATGGCAGTTTTCAGGTTTTTTTCAGGATCGAAAATAGCCAATATAAATAGCTGGGAGAGTGTCTTTTAATTATATGCGAGTGACTTTAGTAGGACGGAAAGTGCGTTTAAAACGAAGTTTGTAGAACGTTTCGTTCAAAAAGACAAATGCTAGTTAGGGTAGTAAACGGCAATTTGGTGATTCAAATTGTCGTTTGAAAGTGAACGAACAGTTTATTGCCAAAATGTTCATTTGAACCTACTCTTATAATGCTGTTTGATAAGTCCGAAAGCAGCTGTATTTAAACGACAGGTCCTTAGGACGGGTTGGGCGTGAAATTGTCCGTTTAAACGCACTCTACTGTAGCCTTTTTATCTCAATAATTTACTCCAAGCGTCAAAGGACCTTTCAGAGCTTTATAATCAGAAATAGCTTCTAGAGTGTGCAATAATTCACAAATATCGCCTTGACACTGTTTAGTGCCTTATAATGTGAGGCTCAGTTCGATAAAAAAAAACTCTATGAGAGACGATCTCAAACAGAAAATATCATATTAATCTACAGTGAAGTCCGTTTAACAGGACGCAAACTATCAATATTAAAAGTACTGTCAAGCGAATAGTACTTTATTTTAGCATAAAAAGACGCCATAGTATGATACGTAAGTAACATATGTATCAAATCAAGGTATATTTTTTTGGTACAGTATAGTACTTTTCGCTGGACAGTACTTTTAATATTGATAGGTTGCGTCCTGTTAAACGGACTTCACTGTATCAGTATTTATAGCTTCGGGGTTTCACTTTCAAAATTTTAAATTCTGACTCTGTCGTGCAAAATATTTGATAGGGTGCTTTAAAAAGAGCGACTTAAGGACGTGTATTAAGTATTTAAAAAGTACTGTCCTACGAAAAGTATTTTACTGTACCCTGAAAAGACGTCATGGTACGAAACGTATGTAACATGTTTCGTACCATAACATTTTTTTACAATTAAGTACTTTTAGTGTGGTAATACTTTCAAAATCATTAGGACGCGTCCTACTAAAGACCCTTTATTGTAGTAAAATAAACCTTCTAATTTAATTAGCAGTTGAAAGAACGTTCGTTAAAATCATAGAGAAATTTTTTAAGGACGTACTTGCTTTCAAAAAATTTGACATTGCGATTAAAAATACGGACAAACGCTTTTTTCGTGTCCTATTAAAGATAATCTTGCAGTATAAGTTATGAATAATAAAGTGAAGACTGTGATTTCTATCCTTTTTAAAATTACTGATAAATTATGTGGACAAAGTTCCGTCCTTATAGAATTTGTTTTATAATTTATGAACGTTTCACCAAATAGACCAATTTTTAAATTTCCATAAAAAGTTAAAAAAAGAGAAGAACAAAAATTTCTAAGTCTTGATCAAAAACTCCGTATTCTAGAAGCTGTGGACAAAAACCCTAGTCTTCCATACACCAAATTAGCCCTGGCGTTAGAAGAAGAATTAGGACGCCTAGTGGCCAGAAATACTATAAAGTATATTGTAAACCATAAGACAAAAGTTTTTGCAGACATGACCAGACATAATAATTCAACTTCAGATTCCTAATTTCTTGTAAATAATTTTAAATTCTGTTCATCTGCCTGAAATAAAAGTTTCTATACAAAGCAAAATCTGCACCAACTACTCTCTTAAAAAACACGCTTATTTTGAAAATTATCGTGTACAGAGAATCATTCCTATACTTTTCCTAAGAAAGCTAAATTATAGATCAAAATTCGTTTATTAACTAGTGTCCGAATTTAAGTGTCGGAATAAAAATTTTGTGTACACAATTAATACACAAAACTTTTTTATTTAAATTCGGACATTAGTAAATAAACGAATTTTGATAAGACTATACAGTATGTGTTTTTTTACTTGCGAAATGGAAATTGACATTTAGGTTATTACGGCCAATTAAAAATAGTAACTAGGAGAATTGTATTTTGAAAGCCATCCTATAGCCGATGTCAAGGGTTTGAAAATATAATCCACCTTGTTACCATTTTTAATTGGCCGTAATCACCTTAATGACAATTTCCATTTTGCAAGTAAAAAAAACATACACTGTACTATAAATCATTACATTACAATTTATATGATTTAAAAAATGTAATTGAAGATTGCTTTTTTTTTAATCTAGATCGTGAAAATCAAAACATTATTCAACTTGTATCCTTTTTGATAATACAAAAACCATAATAATTCGAGGAAATCATTGAAAAGATAAAAAAAGTCCGTTTTGACATTTTTTCTGCAAAGCCAGAGTATCAAACGGTACCCGTTCATTTTCTTTTGCGTTCCATTCCATTCCGCGGCCTTGCGTTCCGTTCCTCGTTCCAAAACGTTTCGTTATGCTGAAAATATGAATATGCTATTTTTATGAATTTAATTTTTCCGTTCTGTTAATTTACATTTGATACTCTGTGAAAATCTGGTGTTGAGGCTTTCACAAATATAAGCAGAAGCTCAAACTTCCCATCCAATTAGCACTAGTTACAGTAGAGTGCGTTTAAACGGACAGTTTGATAAAATCGGTTTTGATCAAAAACTTCCTACTAGCATTCGTCATGTTCGTCAGTGACGAATCGTCACCTTCAAACGAGAAAATTAAATCACCAATTTTTTTGAAGCAGGAGAATCATTATTTCGAAATGCATCGATCAACTAAACTTGGCATGTGGATCAGATGCAAGCATTTTCAGGCAACTAAATGCACCTACGTAAAAGGCAGGGGATTTATCACTTATATTTTTAGATTTGCAATTATTAAGATTGAAACTTGTGCTATTGAAATCTAATACTCGGAAAAAATTAATTGAAATCAAAAAATAAAGTACTGTCGTATTTGTGTAAACGTTTTTCTTGTGCGTTTGAGCGGATCTTTCAAAAATTTGTAAAAACGTCCGCTTAGGTAGTTTTTTTTAAGGAGGCCACCCTTCTCATGACTATCACGGGAAACCCATAGCTAATATCGAAAAATGTTTTTTTTGCATTCAACTGCCAACTAAAAAAGCTCCATATAGAAATTTTATGAAGTTGATTTGACATCCGGTTCAACCTTTGATATAAACCGGAAAGTAATTTTTTGGTAGGTTCGAATCTCGGTGTACCCAGAATTTTTTTCTAAAATCAGCCGGAAGTTGATTTTTATGCTTTTTCGTTGTTATAACACGATTATCTACACATTAACTGCTTGAACTATAATTTTGATTAAATTCCCGGAAAGAAAAAACGAGATTCGATTTTTTTTCTCAAAATTTATACGAAAATGCTATATAATAGATCTCCGGTTTACCGGTGAACCGGTTGTCTGATAAAAAAGGAAAATGTTCTCCATTGAGCTTTTTTAGTTGGAAGTTGAATGCAAAAAAACATTTATCGATATCTTCTATGGTTTTCCCGTAATCGTCATAAGAAGGGTGGCCTCCTTTAAAAAAAAACTACCTTAGGTAGTTTTTTTTAGGTGACCCCACCCTAGTCATGACGATTACGGGAAAATAATAGGCGATATCGAGAAACGTTTGTGCATTCAANTATCAAGTTGCTTTGACATCCAGTTTACCGGATATAAACAGGAATGTATATTTTGGGAAGGTTCGAATCTCGGTGGGCCCAAATTTTTTTTCTTCAAATCAGCCGGAAAGCTTAATTTTTATGTTTTTCCGTTCCTATGTTTGTCCCTGTATCATAGTTTCTTCGGACAATAAAAATGCGTCTTCATAATCGCTGATTTTATTTTTAAACCGTTCGATCACTAGAGAGCAAAACATTTTTCATATTCAACACTGAATATCGTATACGATATAGCCTATATGATATAGGCTATATGTAGAAACGATTGTAAATGGCGAAAAAAAGGATAAAAATGACCACGATTTGAAGAAATTTAAACTTTATAGAAAAAGTGTTAAACGTTATAAAATATAAATATATCCATTTGGAATAAAGGTGAAATACTATTTGCAAATATTTTCATGCCAATTCTAAAAAAGCAGTTTCAAATAAGGAAATCTGAATTGAATAAAAACACTGAAACGTAAATACGAAGCTACATTAGTAAATTTGATGAATATACTAATTAATCGGGTCAAATTTTATTAATTATAAAATGACTTTCAGAACCGGGTGTCAAATTACAAAATTTTGTCGAAATCATTTATTTTTGTATCGTATTTCTCAGCTTGAATAATTTTTTAGAATCGTGGTCTACATGTATTTCTTTCTAGAATGAAAAATGATTGTATTAACGATGCTATTCGTCAGTATTGCCAAGATAGAAAATTGAATGAGTCATCTGCTGCATTGGGGAATATTTAAGGGGAAAGATTGGTAGATTTGAAACAAAAATTCGAGAAGTTTTTTGATAAAAAATGCGAAAAAAGTAACAAATTGAGCTTTTCTTTCAAGATTGATAACAAAAATAGTGTGTTGAAGAAACGACTAGCTGATATGAATAATGCTGTCACCAAATCCAGTAAAATTAAGAAACCAAAGAAAAATAAGTTGGAACAAGGGAGGACGGATCAAACTGTTCCCGAATCATTCTTAACATTGATGGATGAATTATGTTTGAATAGAAAAGACGCCCTCAAATTGTTTCAAAATCCGGACCAATGGGCTTACGTTAGAAGTGACCGACAAATTTACTGCACAAAAAGAGGTAAAAAAAATTTCTATGTTGATTTGAATTTACATTGTCAACATAATTTAAACCGTTTTTAGGGGGGAGGTTCTTCATGTCAATGCATGTAGCGTGCAGGATGTATAAATTAATTGTATTTGTTTGATAAATTAAGCAAACAAATGTTTTTCTGGGTGAATCATGTCTGATAAATCTATTGCGACTAACAGAAAATCGATATTCCGACTTTAATTTTCGTTGACTTTATGTGAAAGTCGCGTACTACTAGTATTACAAAAATAGTATAAATGAATTCTCCGCGAAAATTTGACCAGAAAAAAAGCTTGACAATAAGGCTTATTATTAATTTTGATGAAATTAACAGTATACGGTATACTGCGCCGCTGACCGCACCATCTTTGATCACAGGAAATCAAAGAAGAAATTTTTCGACGAGAACTTTCTTACAAGAATACATATTAATACATATTAATTGCAATTGATATTTTCTTATTTAAAATAGGATTATTATTTACCGGTAATTTAACCTGTAAAAAATCGGATTTTTGAAAAAAAAATAATATTTTTTCGTTTTTAATTCTGGTCAAATTTTTTTTCTCGTTTTGCTTCAACAGCAACAGTTCAAAGCTTAGAAATTGGCCCGGTGCGCTCCCTAGCTATATTATGTATATATATATAGCCTATATGATCTAGGACCTCCCCCTGTAATACGCAATGTAGAAAAACATTGCAAAATTTTTATTTACTTACATTTTCAGGGTGTGAGCATGTGGCGTCAATGGCTAACAAAGTATTTTATGATCACTGTGTTAATGAACACAACTGGGGTGAATTTCCTTGCACATACGAAAACTGTGAATTTGTATCCTACAGTCAATTTTGCTTCAAAAGTCACATTCGTAGTCATTCAGAAAAATATTTTTCCAAACAAACAACCCACACTTGCCCAATACAAAATTGTGCGAAAAAATTTCGTTACATGTGCGAGTTAGAACGTCACCTGAAAATTCATGATAACGATGTTATAAGATGTTTTTACTGCCAATGGGCTGGTACACAGTATGCCAAATTTTCTATTCATATGAATACGCATTTTCGAAACAAAACTTATAAATGTCAATATTGTCCTCATGCGTTTTATGAATCTACGAGTTTATCTAAACATATCGAACTCCTCCATGAAAGAGATGCCGAAAGATATAACTGTGCTGATTGTCACTTTAAAACGCATTCGACGAACTACTTGAATATCCACAAAAGAACATGTAGCAAATAATTTGTTTTCAGCTTCTTAGTTTTCACCGACGCAATACAGGTTTTTCCCTTCTTTTTTCCAAACTGGTTACACTTGATTTCCGCCGTTTTGATTGGTTGAATCTGAGAAAACTCTTCTGACAACCAATCAAAACGGCGGAAATCAAGTGTAACCAGTTTGGAAAAAAGAAGGTAAAAACCTTACACCCGTATAAAATTTTTTGTTAAATGACCGGGAAAAAAACAAAAATCGAAAAATTCCGGCTCTGCAGTGTCATTTTGTTTGAAAGTTGTATGCTGACCCAGAATTTCAATAATATCGTATGTGTGATTCCGGTCCCGAGAGCTATCTCACCGATATAAATACCACTTACTTGAAGCAAAAAATTTGCTTAACCACTAATCAAATTTCATTTCATGACTCCCCAAATATCCTTTTCCCAACGGAACTCCATCTCAAAAACGTTTAATATCTCTATAGCGCGTCTTGAGTATGATTATGGCAAGGGTGCTTGATACTGAGACCGCTAAATTGGATTGGGTGTGTATCACTTACAGACAACTTACTGGATAACATCATTGGGATTCAAACACGCGCTATAGAGATAGAAGTTTAATTAAAAAAAAGTATCAAAGTTCTAAAACCGTAAACTTTTGAATAAATTAGCTCTCATTTGAGCTATGATCAAAAAGCTTATCTTTAAAATTGAGAGATGAGATAAGTTTTACGGATCCTTTAAACCCGTTTTTTGGGAAATTTTTTTTTTTGTTATTGGATAAACGTCGAAAATTGAGTTTTATCCTCCAGCACCAAAACTGTACCCACCAGGGATCGGGAATTGTTTTTTTTGAACATTTTATCGGGTCGGTTTCACTTTTCTGAAATTTTCCTGGTCAGGTCGAGCGTCCTGGTACCCAACGCGAATCACCTTCAAAGTTTTTCTGCTGCGTGATATAATTTGGAACCGATTATTAATAGAATTATTAATTTTGACTGTATTATAAAATGAATACTGATTGTCTTAACTTGCTATACGCCAGTTTTGCAAGAAAGAAAATTGAATGAGTCCGCTGCATTGAAGAATATGGAAAGAGGAAATATTGGTAGATTTGAAGGAATTATTCCAAAATTTTTTGATAAAAACTGCGAAACAAGTAAAAATTGAGTCTTTCTTTCAAAATTGATAATAAACATATGTTATATATTTATTTATTTTATCTTAGGCAACGTTTCGTTAGGTAAATGCATCTTCAGGGCTAAAGTTTTAACGAAAATCAAGTTTCGAAGTCCTGTAAAAATACAGAATCTAGAGTTTACAAAAATGCATATATATATACTATACGTATGTTAAAGACACAACTCGGTGAGGTTATTTTTGTAACAGCGACAGATTTGACTATGCCAGACGAAGTGCTCTCTGGGTTATTTAGAGCCGATTAAGTCTAAGTGGACAAAATAATTTTAATTATTTTCTGTTTTCCTTTATTGCTATAAGAAGTGTTAATTTTTATATAAAAAATCCTACTATTCAGGAGCGCGTTTTAGAAGAGCTACAGTTAGCTAATCAGTTATTTGTCGAATATCCATTTTATAGTCTTGAAAGGATTTAGAATTTAATTATGTGTCGTTTGACACTTATCCTCGAGAATAGTATTTATCAGATGTGAACTCTGTAGATAATTTGTAATAGACCGCCACTTTACAACTAGGACACTTGATTTGACTCAATATAATATATATATTATAATATATATATTGTCAATATGGCTAAAACTATTATAAAGCATTTGTTTTATAAAAAAATACTTTTAACAACACCTGTTTTTCTACATCTTTATTAATAAATCCTGTTTCACAGAAAATTATTATTTTTCAGAAAAAAATACACTTTTACTAGGTTGAATTTTATTTTTTGTCGGTGTTTCACGCATCAACTCCAATTTAAATAGTTATTTATAAGGTAATGAAATAAGTGACTGCGTGAAACACCGACAAAAATTAAAATTCAACCTGTTATGTTATTTTTATTATGACATGTGAACATTACCAGGTGAAAATGTTTCAAACTGTATAAAAATGGTCCAGTACCAGAATGCTAGTTTTAACTGTGAAGATCCTCTGTATACATAAAAAATACATAAAATTAACGACCTATAGCTGAAAGAACTTTTCATCGGATGACCGCGGAGACCACCACCAAATCATTTTTTGAGGCTAACTAAGCACAAATGATTGTCTTTTGTTCTTGAATACACCAGTTTGTTATTTGCACTGTTCAAATACTGTGGGATTTCTGTCTATAAGCGGAAAAACCCACGCATTTTTTCTGAAAACTCGAAATCTCGTCCTATAGCGGACCAAACTGGATTTTTTCCATTTTTTTTTTCACAAATGTAATTAAAAAAAATTTTCAAGCTTTTATTTAAGGTATTAAATGATTGCAAAAGAAAATAATGCTTAATGAACTTTTATTTATTTTTGTGTAAGCTTATGTTAATTAAGTCGCTGCCCAGAGGGCGGACTTTAATTATCATTAAGTACACAAAATAAATAAAGATCATTAAGCATTATTTTGCTTTTGCGCATTATATACGTAACGGGCCTTGAAAGTGTATCACAATAAATCAAAACGAACAATTATGAATCGCTGAAAATTAAAGGAGGAAGTGCTAAATCAGCCAAAACGGCCAGTGCCCATGTCTGAAAAGCTTGGAAAGGCATCAATTTCAATTGATAAAAATAGAAAATTTTTGAATAACGTGCAAAAAAAGATTAATTTCTCTATTTAATTTTTGAAAATAAATACTTTTTTCTCATGAAATAATTTTCTATTTAATTACAAAAAAAATACTTTTTTTCCCATTAAATAGGAAAAAAAAATATATTTAAGCCAAAAATACTTAATGGAAGATTAAGCTGATTTAAGTTTTAAAGATCATTACGTTCTCAAAAAAAACGTAGCTTAATGATGTTAAGTACAGAAAATGATTAAACCCCATTAAGAGTTACTGTAATAAGAATTAAATAACGTATGGTTAAAAGTATAGTATAAAGTTGAATAAAGTATAATAGCTTAATAAAGTAAATATTGTAATTACAGTCCCTTACCACTTGAAATGCAAAAAAATCAATTTGATATACGGTGAAAGGTCATAAATGTAACAGGAACAGAAATTAACAAAGTTTCGAAACGCAGCATTTTTGTCATAAAGTTGAATGCAAAAATTTTTTTTAAAAAATTGGTTATTCCCGTAACACCCGATCCATTTCACTTTGAAATTAATGGAAAATGTTATTTTTACGGAATTGCGGGGGTTAGAGCAGATAATAAGGTCGTTTGCAATAAAAAAAGCTCTTTGTAATAAACTGTCCTTATGTAAATACTTTATCAACTGTACCTTCCGATTTTTTATTAAGAATTAATTGAGAAAAAAAACATTAAAAAAATAAATATGCAAAAATTTTGGAACAATCAGGACCAGGGGTTATGATATTGACAATTACGAATAACATTCATTTAATAATTGGTGGAGGTCATAAATGCTCAGGAAATTGACGTTTCTTTACAGTCAACTTTATGGGGAGGAACTTGGGAAAATTTGGAAATTTTAAAAAAATGTTTAAGGGGGTAATGGTCACTGTTCAATAAGGTTTAATCAGAGGCATTACGTTAAATGGCTCAAATTGATTTTTTTCGGATTGCTTAAAATTACCTTTAAATGTGGTATTCCGTTATTTCAAGAATAATTCAGAATTGAAATGGATGTTGATTCAGAAAATGTCGATTTTATTGAAAAAGAAGTTTATGCTTTCGGTGAATATAACAGACCTTGATCTAGAAATTAAAAAATAGAAATGGATGAAGAAAGAAAATTCCAAAAAGGAGGTTTTGAAGTAAAATAATTACTTCTGAAATTATTGGAGAAAAACAGAAAAAATAAAGAAATAATCAAATTTGAAAATAAAAAAAATAAAACAAGAATTGAAGAAAAGAAGAATCTCAAGAGATCAAGAGATGCGAATAGAGATTGATGAGGTCACAAAATGAGGTTTTTTTTATTAATCATTTCTTCTTTTTTTGTATACCGTTCATGTGAAAGAATATGTATTATATGTAGGGTTTTCGAACCGGGGTAAAATTTGAACGCTTGAAAGTTTTGTAAACGCTATCTTACAGTTTTTTTTTATTGTCATATAAAAAACTACAGTTTCAATAAGTCGCTTTTTTTTAGGTGGCCCCACGCAATGATTTCGACTGGAGAACTAGACAAGATAGCGACAAAATAGTTTTCTGCACGTGACTGGAAAATATGCGGTAGAAAATTTTTGTTCCCCTAGGTGATCACGTGACCAGAAATCAGTCATCTAAATTGCTCAGAATGACCTAAAAAAGATTTTTTTGCAATTAAACCGGTGAACCGGTAATCACCGGGAAAAAAAGAAAAAATTTCTACCACTGTAACAAATTCGGTAAGATTCAGATGCGAAAAAACGTTTGTCGCTATCTAAGTCTGGTTCTCTCGGAACAGATACCCCCTTAGCGTGCCCACTAAAAAAGCGACTAAGCTTTCCCGATTTTTCAAATCATATATAAAAGATTCAGAATGTGCTTCCAAAAAAATAATTACTTTATTCGCCATTTTGAAGATGATGTAGATAAAAATCAAACGCCTTAATAAAAAATGTACGGTAACGTGCTCTATAAGGACGGACACTGGTTGGTCGATTAGTTTGCCGGGTTGCCCGTACAAGGACGGACCATTCTTTCAAAAGTTTGACAGGTCTGCTTAAGGACGAACCATTTTTTCGAAAAGTTTGCCGGTGCTCCTATAAGGAGGACGGAGCGGATCGGATCATCCTTTATAGAGGCCACGTTACTGTATATATTTTTTCAAAACATATTATTTAATTATACTAATATCAAAAAATAAAGATTATATTGGAAATTTCCTCTCCCGAAAAAATATTTTTTGCTCCAGATATGTCCCAGAAGGCTAATTTTCTCGCAAATTGTTGCTCCAAAAACACTTCTTGATAATTGGCTCATTTGAAAATTTTAATTCCAAATTGGATCAAAAGTGTTTCTCGGAACTAAAACTTTAACCACTTTGAGCATATAAAAAAGTTCCGCAAGGCACAGAGCCACAATTGGTGGCTCTACTTGAATTTTGTTTATAAGAAAGCCAAGGCAGTTTAGAGTTTGAATTTTTTTCTGCATAAGGAAGTTGAGAAATGTTAATATTTTTGCGTCGAATTTTATATTCTAGAATTCCAATTTTTAAGTTGCTAGAAATATAGTGATAAAAAGCAAGTATACCATATCACGTGATAGCACGGTCACAGTTGTCTTCACAAGTGACTTTTCCCGTCGGAAAGGGAATTTTTTTTTTCGCTTGATTGTAAACTTTTAGTCACTTCAAAAACATTGTGGAAAAAACTTTTTAGACGCGTAACTTGGAACTTTAAGCTACTTTGTATAATCTGATTTTTTCAGCTCGATTATTTTACTTTATAAATCGTCTTTTGAAAAAAAAAGCCTTCAAAAAAAGTACGCGCGTGGTGTCTAAATTACAGTAAATTTTTTTTTTTTATTAATTAGAAAGCTTAAAAAATAGTCTCGACCACCGTTGAAATTTATTTAATTTCGATTTATACGATTTTAAACGTCAAAATCGAAAATTTAAAATTGTTTGGAAAAAAGACGAAAAACGCGAAATTTTAGCAGCACCAAAAAAATATTTTTTTAAATAAAATAAATTTTAAACGTGGATGGGTCGGTTCACCAAATTTGGCAAGTTTGGGTGTGATTTTTTTTTTTAATTCTGGGTAAAGAGAGCTTCGGATGGACTTCTGCCAAACGCGTAGTTTTACTTCAAAAGATACGGATTTCAGAGTATAAACAAGAGCAAAGAAAAAACGAGGAACATATTGAATTAGTGAAAGTAGCCATTCCAATTTTTTGCAGCAAAAGGATTCCAAAGTTTTTGAACAAGAAATGAGGAAATTTCAGAATATTTTCCAAATAGTTTCGACCGAAATCCCAAAAAAAAACATGTCATATGATTTTTTCAAATATCATAATAAAAATATGTGGTCCCACTTTACGCGATAAAGTTAAATTTTGGGCTATTTTGAAGAGTTTTTTTTTCGTTGATTTGAAACAAATACTGTTTAAAAAAATGGATAAACAAATAAAAGGGCATTTTTTAAATATACTGCGGAATTTTTCAAAATTTCATCATAATTTGTGGAATTCGAAAAAAGTTAATTCGAACTCAAAATTTCCTTAAAAAGCATAACTTCGAAAAGTCTTTATTTACAAAAGTTGCCTTGAGTATGAAACATTAATGTTAGTAAAACTTTGGTGTATAATATTGAGAAAAAATATAATTAAACCTCTTAAAGCGCCTCGGTGCATTTTGACAGATAACGTCATCTTCTAATTAATAAAAAAGAAACAAGAAATTTTAATGTTATTTAGACACCTAAAGTACAAACGCGCGTTTTTAGAGTGTTGATTTTAAAGACGATTATAGAAGTAAAAAAATCCGCAATCGAAAAAAAAAAGAATTTTTTTGAAAATTCTCCATGTTTTGCATTAGAAAACCGGTAATTTCAAAACTATGTACCGTGAACGGTGACAGGAAAAATCGATATAAAAAACCGTTTTGTTGATAAGCTGGTTGTTGATAAAGGGTGGGTTCCTTAAAAAATGCTACCTCAGTTATTAATTTAATGTTTTAGATGCTTGAATTCTGATGACAACGATTTTATAAATCGGCGAGCAGCAAATAAATAGACCAAGCAGACAAAATATTCGAAATTAATAAAAAATCGAAAATCTTCAAAACTGTGCTATGAGTCATTCAAAAATTAATTGCAACTTGTAAAATTGCAATCGCCGCGGTCACGCCTAAGTTTCATTTGAAATTGATAGAAAAATGTAATTTTTACGGAATTGTACGGAATTCAGAACAGACTATAAAATTGTTTTTGCGATGCACCAAAACATTCAATGGATCAGCCTGTGGTAATCGCTCTACTATATAAACTGCCCTTTCAAGATTTTCTTAAAACAAATTATCATTAATTCACACTAATCCGCAATAAATCCCAAAATTTTTGACAAATCGGACGACCCTAGGGTGTATGATTTAAAGAATTATGAATTTAAATCATTTGATATCGTTGATGGTCATAAAATTTCCAAGGAAGAGAAATTTGAGATCAATGAATGCATTGCAAACTTGTTTAAAATTGAAATTCGCCGGTTCCACCCTAAGTTCCATTTTGAAATTGATTTGAAAAAATGATTTTTACAGAAATGAGGAAATAAGATCAGACTGACAATATTTTTGCGATGCACAAAACCAGCATGTAATATTTCCCTCTTTTATAGCACCATTGGATTGTTTGAACAAATTAATGCAAGATACAGTCCTCAAACACAATTATCAAAAAACGTTAGATAGACAAATCTGACCCTAGGGTGTTGATTTAAAAAATTATGATATAAATTCATTTTGATATTGGAATGGTCATAAATGTCCAGGATGGCAATTGACGTTTTATTTCAATAATTTAGTCCAATAAACCGGAAGTGAAATGCAAACTTGTAAAAATTGTGAATCGTTTAGGTCACCCCCTAATTTACATTTGTTATTAAATGGGAAAAATTATTTTTTATGAAATTGAAGAAATTAAAGCGGGATTTTAAAATTGTATTGCGAATGTACAAAAAAAATTGTTAAGCTTGTCATGTGATAATTCATCTTCTATTCTACGTCGGATTATTTAAAAACAAATTATTCAAATTCCGCCTTCAATATGCGAAATTATTCAAAATTTAGACAAATCTGAACCCCTAGAGTGTAATGATTTGAAAAATTTATGATTTAAATTCATTGATATCGGTGAAAGGTCATAATGTACAGGAACAGAAATTAACAAAAGTTTCGAAACCAGCATTTTTGTCAATAAAGTTCAATGCAAAATTTTAAAAAATTGGTTATTCCCGTAGACACCCTGATTTTCATTTTGGAAATTAATTGAAAAATGTATTTTACCGGAATTGTCGGGCGTTGAGCAGATAATAAAGGTCCGTTTTGAATAAAAAGTTTGGTAAATAAACTGTCCTTAATGTAATAATTTCAACTGTACCTTCCGATTTTTTTAATAAGAAAATTATTGAGAAAAAACATTAAAAATAATATGCAAAATTTTGGACAAATCAGACCCAGGGGTTTTATGATATTGACAATTACATATAATTCATTTAATATCGTAAAGCTCAATAATTGGCTCAGGAAACCGAAATTGACGTTTAATTTACAGTCAACTTATGGGAGGAACTTGGGAAATTTGAAATTTTAAACAATGTTTAAGGGGGTAATGGTCACTGTTTTCATAAGGTATCAGAGGCATTATTAATGCTTCAAATTGATTTTTTTCGGTTGCTTAAAAATTACCTTAAATGTGGTGATCGTATTTTCAAAGCATACTTTCAGAATTGAAATGGATGTTGATTCAGAACATGTCGATTTTATTAAAAAGAAGTTTATGCTTTCGGTGATATAACAGACCCTTGATCAGAATTAAAATAGAAAAAATGGATGGAAGAAAGAAATGGTCAAAAGGAGGTTTTGAAGATAAAAATAATATACCTTCTGAATTATTGGAGTAAACGAAAAATAAAGAAATATCAAATTTGGAAAATAAAAAGAATTAACAAGAATTTGTTAATATTTGAAGAAAAAGAAGATGAGTCACAAAATGAAAGGTTTTTTTTAATTAATCATTTCTTCTTTTTGTATACCGTGGCATTTAAAAAATATTATATGTAGGGTTTTCGAACCGGGTGAAATTTGAACTTGAAAGTTTTGTAAACCTATCTTACAGTTTTTTTATTGTAATATAAAAACTACAGTTTTCAATAGGTCGCTTTTTTTTTGGTGGCCCCACCATGATTTCGACTGGGAGAACGTAGACAAGATAGCGACAAATAGTTTTCTGCACGTGGAAACCTTGGGAAAAAAAATATGCGGTAGAAAATTTTTTTGGCTTCCTAGGTTTGATCACGTGAACCATAAATCAGTTCATCTAAATTGGCTCAAAATGACCTAAAAAAAGATTTTTGCANCAACCAATCAAAACGGCGGAAATCAAGTGTAACCAGTTTGGAAAAAAGAAGGTAAAAACCTTACACCCTGTATAAATTTTTTTGTAAATGACCGGGAAAAAAACATAAATCGAAAAATTCGGCTCTGCAGTGTCATTTTGTTTTGAAAGTTGTATGCTGACCCAGAATTTCAATAATATCGTATGTGCCGGTCCCGAGCTATCTCACCGATATAAATACCATTCTTAACAATTGTTAACACTAATCAAATTTCATTTCATGACTCCCCAATATCCTTTTCCCAACGGAACTCCATCTCAAAAACGTTTAATATCTCTATAGCGCGTCTTGAGTATGATTATGGGCAAGGGTGCTTGATACTGAGACCGCTAAATTGGATTGGTGTGTAATCACTTACAGACAACTTACTGGATAACATCAGTGGGATTCAAACACGCGCTATAGAGATAGAAGTTTAATTAAAATTAAAAAAAAAGTATCAAAGCTTCTAAAAACGTAAACTTTTGAATAAATTAGCTCTCATTTGAGCTATGATCAAAAAGTGACTCCTATCTTTAAAATTGAGAGATGAGATAAGTTTTAACGGATCCTTTAAACCCGTTTTTTGGGAAATTTTGTTTTTGTTATTGGATAAACGTCTGAAAATTGAGTTTTATCCTCCAGCAACAAAACTGTACCCACCAGGGATCGGGAATTGTTTTTTTTTGAACATTTGATCGGGTCGGTTTCACTTTTCTGAAATTTTCCTGGTCAGGTCGAGCGTCCTGGTACCCAACCGCAATCCCCTTCAAAGTTTTTCTGCTGCGTGATATAATTTGGACCGATTATTAAATAGAATTATTAATTTTGACTGTATTATAGAATGAATACTGATTGTCTTAACTGTGCTATACGTCAGTTTTGCCAAGAAAGAAAATTGAATGAGTCCGCTGCATTGAAGAATATGGAAGAGGAAATATTGGTAGATTTGAAGGAATTATTCCAAATATTTTTTGATAAAAACTGCGAAACAAGTAAAAAATTGAGTCTTTCTTTCAAAATTGATAATAAACATATGTTATATATTTATTTATTTATTCTTAGGCAACGTTTCGTTTAGGTAAATGCATCTTCAGGGCTAAAGTTTTAACGAAAAATAAGTTTCGAAGTCTGTAAAAATACAGAATCTAGAGTTTACAAAAATGCATATATATATACTATAGTATGTTAAAGACACAACTCGGTGAGGTTATTTTTGTAAGCAGCGACAGATTTGACTATGCCACGACGAAGTGCTCTCTANNGGGTTATTTAGAGCCGATTAAGTCTAAGTGGACAAAATAATTTTAATTATTTTCTGTTTTCCTTTATTGCTATAAGAAGTGTTAATTTTTATAATAAAAAATCTAGCTATTCAGGAGCGCGTTTTAGAAGAGCTACAGTTAGCTAATCAGTTATTTTCGAATATCATTTTATAGTCTTGAAAGATTTAGAATTTAATTATGTGTCGTTTGACACTTATCTCGAGATAGTATTTATCAGATTGAACTCTGTAGATAATTGTATAGAGTAATAAGACCGAGCGCACTTTACATAGGACACTTGATTTGACTCAATATAATATATAGTATATAATATATATATTGTCAATATGGCCTAAAACTATTATAAAGCATTTGTTTTATAAAAAAATATTTTAACACACTGTTTTTCTACATCTTTATAATAAAATCTGTTTCACAGAAAATTCATTATTTTCAGAAAAAAAATACACTTTTACTAGTTGAATTTTTATTTTTTGTCGGTGTTTCACGCATCACCTGCCAATTTAAAAGTAGTATTTATAAGGTAATGAATAAGTGGATGCGTGAAACACCGACAAAAAATTTAAAAATTCAACCTGTTAATGTTATTTTTATTATGACATGTGAACATTATCCCAGGTGAAAATGTTTCAAACTGTATAAAAATGTCCAGTACCAAGAATCTAGTTTTAACTGTGAGATCCTTGTATACATAAAAAATACTAAAATTAACGACCTAAGCTGAAAGAACTTTCATCGGATGACCGCGAGACCACCACCAAATCATTTTTGAGGCTAATGAAGCACAAATGACTGGTCCTTTTGTTCCTTGATACACAGTTGTTATTTGCACTGTTTCAAATACTGTGGGATTCTTGTCTAAAGCGGAAAAAAACCCACGCATTTTTTCTGAAAACTCGAAATCTCGTACCTATAGTCGGACAAAACGGGATTTTTTCACATTTTTTTTTCAAAATGTAAATTAAAAAAAATTTCAAGCTTTTATTAAGGTATTAAAATGAATTGCAAAAGAAAATAATGCTTAATGAACTTTTATTTATTTTTGTGTACTTCATGTTAATTAAGTTCCGCTGCCCAGAGGGCGGACTTAATTATCATTAAGTACACAAAATAAATAAAGATCATTAAGCATTATTTTGCTTTTGCGCATTATATACGTAACGGGCCTGACAGTGTACACAATAAATCAAACGAACATTTATAAATCGCTGAAAATGTAAAGGAGGAAGTGCTAATCAGCCAAAACGGCCAGTGCCATGTCTGAAAACTTGGAAAAGGCATATTTCAATTGATAAAAATAGAAAATTTTTGAATAACGTGCAAAAAAAGATTAATTTCTCCTATTTATTTTTGAAAATAAATACTTTTTTCTCAGAAATAATTTTCTATTTAATTACAAAAAAATACTTTTTTCCCAATTAAATAGGAAAAAAAATATATTTAAGCCAAAAATACTTAATGGAAGATTAAGCTGATTTAAGTTTTAAAGATCATTACGTTCTCAAAAAAAACGTAGCTTAATGATGTTAAGTACAGAAAATGATTAAACCCCATTAAGAGTTACTGTAATAAGAATTAAATAACGTATGGTTAAAAGTATAGTATAAAGTTGAATAAAGTATAATAGCTTAATAAAGTAAATATTGTAATTACAGTCCCTTACCACTTGAAATGCAAAAAAATCAATTTGATATACGGTGAAAGGTCATAAATGTAACAGGAACAGAAATTAACAAAGTTTCGAAACGCAGCATTTTTGTCATAAAGTTGAATGCAAAAATTTTTTTTAAAAAATTGGTTATTCCCGTAACACCCGATCCATTTCACTTTGAAATTAATGGAAAATGTTATTTTTACGGAATTGCGGGGGTTAGAGCAGATAATAAGGTCGTTTGCAATAAAAAAAGCTCTTTGTAATAAACTGTCCTTATGTAAATACTTTATCAACTGTACCTTCCGATTTTTTATTAAGAATTAATTGAGAAAAAAAACATTAAAAAAATAAATATGCAAAAATTTTGGAACAATCAGGACCAGGGGTTATGATATTGACAATTACGAATAACATTCATTTAATAATTGGTGGAGGTCATAAATGCTCAGGAAATTGACGTTTCTTTACAGTCAACTTTATGGGGAGGAACTTGGGAAAATTTGGAAATTTTAAAAAAATGTTTAAGGGGGTAATGGTCACTGTTCAATAAGGTTTAATCAGAGGCATTACGTTAAATGGCTCAAATTGATTTTTTTCGGATTGCTTAAAATTACCTTTAAATGTGGTATTCCGTTATTTCAAGAATAATTCAGAATTGAAATGGATGTTGATTCAGAAAATGTCGATTTTATTGAAAAAGAAGTTTATGCTTTCGGTGAATATAACAGACCTTGATCTAGAAATTAAAAAATAGAAATGGATGAAGAAAGAAAATTCCAAAAAGGAGGTTTTGAAGTAAAATAATTACTTCTGAAATTATTGGAGAAAAACAGAAAAAATAAAGAAATAATCAAATTTGAAAATAAAAAAAATAAAACAAGAATTGAAGAAAAGAAGAATCTCAAGAGATCAAGAGATGCGAATAGAGATTGATGAGGTCACAAAATGAGGTTTTTTTTATTAATCATTTCTTCTTTTTTTGTATACCGTTCATGTGAAAGAATATGTATTATATGTAGGGTTTTCGAACCGGGGTAAAATTTGAACGCTTGAAAGTTTTGTAAACGCTATCTTACAGTTTTTTTTTATTGTCATATAAAAAACTACAGTTTCAATAAGTCGCTTTTTTTTAGGTGGCCCCACGCAATGATTTCGACTGGAGAACTAGACAAGATAGCGACAAAATAGTTTTCTGCACGTGACTGGAAAATATGCGGTAGAAAATTTTTGTTCCCCTAGGTGATCACGTGACCAGAAATCAGTCATCTAAATTGCTCAGAATGACCTAAAAAAGATTTTTTTGCAATTAAACCGGTGAACCGGTAATCACCGGGAAAAAAAGAAAAAATTTCTACCACTGTAACAAATTCGGTAAGATTCAGATGCGAAAAAACGTTTGTCGCTATCTAAGTCTGGTTCTCTCGGAACAGATACCCCCTTAGCGTGCCCACTAAAAAAGCGACTAAGCTTTCCCGATTTTTCAAATCATATATAAAAGATTCAGAATGTGCTTCCAAAAAAATAATTACTTTATTCGCCATTTTGAAGATGATGTAGATAAAAATCAAACGCCTTAATAAAAAATGTACGGTAACGTGCTCTATAAGGACGGACACTGGTTGGTCGATTAGTTTGCCGGGTTGCCCGTACAAGGACGGACCATTCTTTCAAAAGTTTGACAGGTCTGCTTAAGGACGAACCATTTTTTCGAAAAGTTTGCCGGTGCTCCTATAAGGAGGACGGAGCGGATCGGATCATCCTTTATAGAGGCCACGTTACTGTATATATTTTTTCAAAACATATTATTTAATTATACTAATATCAAAAAATAAAGATTATATTGGAAATTTCCTCTCCCGAAAAAATATTTTTTGCTCCAGATATGTCCCAGAAGGCTAATTTTCTCGCAAATTGTTGCTCCAAAAACACTTCTTGATAATTGGCTCATTTGAAAATTTTAATTCCAAATTGGATCAAAAGTGTTTCTCGGAACTAAAACTTTAACCACTTTGAGCATATAAAAAAGTTCCGCAAGGCACAGAGCCACAATTGGTGGCTCTACTTGAATTTTGTTTATAAGAAAGCCAAGGCAGTTTAGAGTTTGAATTTTTTTCTGCATAAGGAAGTTGAGAAATGTTAATATTTTTGCGTCGAATTTTATATTCTAGAATTCCAATTTTTAAGTTGCTAGAAATATAGTGATAAAAAGCAAGTATACCATATCACGTGATAGCACGGTCACAGTTGTCTTCACAAGTGACTTTTCCCGTCGGAAAGGGAATTTTTTTTTTCGCTTGATTGTAAACTTTTAGTCACTTCAAAAACATTGTGGAAAAAACTTTTTAGACGCGTAACTTGGAACTTTAAGCTACTTTGTATAATCTGATTTTTTCAGCTCGATTATTTTACTTTATAAATCGTCTTTTGAAAAAAAAAGCCTTCAAAAAAAGTACGCGCGTGGTGTCTAAATTACAGTAAATTTTTTTTTTTTATTAATTAGAAAGCTTAAAAAATAGTCTCGACCACCGTTGAAATTTATTTAATTTCGATTTATACGATTTTAAACGTCAAAATCGAAAATTTAAAATTGTTTGGAAAAAAGACGAAAAACGCGAAATTTTAGCAGCACCAAAAAAATATTTTTTTAAATAAAATAAATTTTAAACGTGGATGGGTCGGTTCACCAAATTTGGCAAGTTTGGGTGTGATTTTTTTTTTTAATTCTGGGTAAAGAGAGCTTCGGATGGACTTCTGCCAAACGCGTAGTTTTACTTCAAAAGATACGGATTTCAGAGTATAAACAAGAGCAAAGAAAAAACGAGGAACATATTGAATTAGTGAAAGTAGCCATTCCAATTTTTTGCAGCAAAAGGATTCCAAAGTTTTTGAACAAGAAATGAGGAAATTTCAGAATATTTTCCAAATAGTTTCGACCGAAATCCCAAAAAAAAACATGTCATATGATTTTTTCAAATATCATAATAAAAATATGTGGTCCCACTTTACGCGATAAAGTTAAATTTTGGGCTATTTTGAAGAGTTTTTTTTTCGTTGATTTGAAACAAATACTGTTTAAAAAAATGGATAAACAAATAAAAGGGCATTTTTTAAATATACTGCGGAATTTTTCAAAATTTCATCATAATTTGTGGAATTCGAAAAAAGTTAATTCGAACTCAAAATTTCCTTAAAAAGCATAACTTCGAAAAGTCTTTATTTACAAAAGTTGCCTTGAGTATGAAACATTAATGTTAGTAAAACTTTGGTGTATAATATTGAGAAAAAATATAATTAAACCTCTTAAAGCGCCTCGGTGCATTTTGACAGATAACGTCATCTTCTAATTAATAAAAAAGAAACAAGAAATTTTAATGTTATTTAGACACCTAAAGTACAAACGCGCGTTTTTAGAGTGTTGATTTTAAAGACGATTATAAAGTAAAAATAATCCGAATCGAAAAAAAAACAGAATTTTTTTGAAAAATTCTCCAATGTTTTGCATTAGAAAACCGTAATTTCAAAACTTGTTACCGGTGAACTGGTTGACAAGGAAAAATCGATATAAAAAACCGTTTGTTGATAAGCTGGTTGTTTGATAAAGGGTGGGTTCCCTTAAAAAATGCTACCTCAGATATTTCTAATTATTAAGTTTTAGATGCTTGATTCTGATGAGCAACGATTTTATAATATCGGCGAGCAGCAAATAAATAGACCAGCAGAGCAAAATATTCGAAATTAATAAAAATCGAAAATCTTCAAAACTGGCTATGAGTCATTCAAAAATTAAATTGCAAACTTGTAAAAATTGCAATCGCCGCGGTCACGCCTAAGTTCATTTTGAAATTGATAGAAAAATGTAATTTTACGGAATTGTAGGAATTCAGAAAGACTATAAAATTGTTTTAGCGATGCACAAAACATTCAATGGATCAGCCTGTGTAATCGCTCTACTATATAAACTGGCCTTCAGATTTTCCTAAAACAAATTATTCATTATACCTAATCCGCAATAATCCCAAAATTTTTGACAAATCGGACACCTAGGGTGTATGATTTAAAAGATTAATGAATTTAAATCATTTGAATATCGTGATGGTCATAAATTTCCAAGGAAGAGAATTTGAGATCAATGAATGATAATGCAAACATTGTTAAAATGAAAATCGCCGGTTCCCGCTAAGTTTCCATTTTGAAATTGATTGAAAAATATGTATTTTTACAGAAATGAGGAATAAGATCAGAACTGAGCAATATATTTTGCGATGCACAAAAACCAGCATGTAATATTTCCTCTTTTATAGCAGACCATTGGATTTGTTTGGAAACAAATTAATGCAAGATACAGGTCCTCAAACACAATTATGCAAAAAACGTTAGAAACAAATCCTGACCCTAGGGTGTATGATTTAAAAAATTATGGATATAAATCATTTGATATTGGAAATGGTCATAAATGGTCCAGGATGGCAATTGACGTTTTATTCAAATTTAGTCCAATAAACCGGAAGTGAAATGCAAACTTGTAAAAATTGTGAATCGTTTAGGTCACCCCTAATTTACATTTGTTATTAATGGGAAAAATTATTTTTTTGAAATTGAGAAATTAAAGCGGGATTTTAAAAATTGTATTGACGAATGTAGCAAAAAAAATTTTAAGCTTGTCATGTGATAATTATCTTCTATTCTACGTCGGAATTATTTAAAAACAAATTATTCAAATTCGCCTTCAATATCGAAATTATTCAAAAATTTTAGAACAAATCTGACCCTAGAGTGTATGATTTGAAACAATTTAGAATTTAAATTCATTTGATATCGGTGAAAGGTCATAAAATGTATCAGGAACAGAAATTAACAAAGTTTCGAAACGCAGCATTTTTGTCAATACATATGTCAATGCAAAATGTTTAAAAATTGTATCGTACCTTTTATTTGGAAAAATGAATGATTTTACGGAATTTCGGGCGTTGAGGCAGATAATAAAGGTTCGTTTTGAATAAAAAAAGTTTTTGTAATAAACTGTCCTTATGTAATAATTTCAACTGTAGCCTTCCGATTTTTTCTAAGAAAATTATTGAGAAAAAACATTAAAATAAATATGCAAAAGTTTTGGACAATCAGACCCAGGGGTTTATGATATTGACAATTACATATGAAATTCATTTATATGTAAAGGTCATAAAATTGGCTCAGGAAAATTGACGTTTAATATTACAGTCAACTTATGGGGAGGAACTTGGGAAAATTTGAAATTTTAAACAATGTTTAAGGGGGTAATGGTCACTGTTTCATAAGTATCAGAGGCATTATTAATGCTTCAAATTGATTTTTTTTTCGGTTGCTTAAAAATTACGCTTAAATGTGGTGATCGTATTTTCAAAAGATACATTTCAGAATTGAAATGGATGTTGATTCAGAACAATGTCGATTTTTATTAAAAAGAAGTTTATGCTCTTCGGTGATATAACAGACCCTTGATCAGAAATTAAAATAGAAAGAATGGATGGAAGAAAGAAATGGTCAAAAAGGAGGTTTTGAAAAGATAAAATAATATAGCCTTATGAATTAATTGGAGTAAAACGAAAAAATAAAGAAATATCAAATTTGGAAAAATAGAAATAGAAATTTAACAAGAATTTGTAATAGAAGAAAAAGAATGAATCAGAGATGCACAAGACGATGATGCAACAAGAGTTTTTTTTAATTAATCATTTCTTCTTTTTGTATTACCGTGGCATTTAAATATTATTATATGTAGGGTTTTCGAACCGGGTGAAAATTTGAACCTTGAAAGTTTTTAAAACCTATTAAACAGTTTTTTTTATTTGTTAAAAACTACAGTTTTCAATAGTTAAGCTTTCTATTTTTTGGTGGCCCCACCATGATTTCGACTGGGAGAACGTAGACAAGATAGCGACAAATAGTTTTCTGCACGTGGAAACCTTGGGAAAAAAAATATGCGGTAGAAAATTTTTTTGGCTTCCTAGGTTTGATCACGTGAACCATAAATCAGTTCATCTAAATTGGCTCAAAATGACCTAAAAAAAGATTTTTGCANAAACACCGACAAAAAATTAAATTCAACCTGTTATGTTATTTTTATTATGACATGTGACATATCCCAGGTGAAAATGTTTCAAACTGTATAAAATGTCCAGTACCAGAATCTAGTTTAAACTGTGAGATCCTTGTATACATAAAAAATACTAAAATTAACGACCTATAGCTGAAGAACTTTTCATCGGATGACCGCGAGACCACCACCAATCATTTTTTGAGGCTAATTAAGCACAAATGACTGTCTTTGTTCTTGAATAACCAGTTTGTTATTTGCACTGTTCAAATACTGTGGATTATGTCTAAGCGGAAAAAAACCCACGCATTTTTTCTGAAAACTCGAAATCTCGTACCTATAAGCGGACAAAACGGGATTTTTTCCATTTTTTTTTCAAATGTATTAAAAAAAATTTCAAGCTTTTATTTAAGGTATTTAATGATTGCAAAAGTAAAATAATGCTTAATGAACTTTATTTATTTTTGTGTACTTAATGTTAATTAAGTCGCCCCAGAGGGCGGACTTAATTATCATTAAGTACACAAAAATAAATAAAGATCATTAAGCATTATTTGCTTTTGCGCATTATATAGTAACGGCCTGAAAGTGTACACAATAATCAAACGAACATTTATGAACGCTGAAAATGTGAAGGAGGGAGTGCTAATCAAGCCAAAACGGCCAGTGCCCATGTCTGAAAAGCTTGGAAAAGGCATCATTTCAATTGAATAAAAATAGAAAATTTTTGATAACGTACAAAAAAAAATTATTTCTATT
>SCLH01000123.1:267147-291980 GCA_004367855.1 Oikopleura vanhoeffeni
TTGCCATGTAATAATCTATCAACTGTACTACCTTCCGATTTTCTAAAAAAAATTATTCAGAAAACAACATCAGAAAATAAAAGTAAATATGCAAAAATTTTGGACAAATCGGACTCAAGGGTTTATGATATTAAAAATTACAATATAAATTCATTTGATATTGGTCGTGGTCATAAATGTCAAGGAACCTAAATTAGTCTTTATTTACAGATCGGTGACCGATAATCGTAACTTATGGGTAGGGTTTATCACGTGATCAAATTATAGCGAGTATTCGCATTTGAGCTATTTAATTATTTGTACAGTACGACGCATTTCAGCCTGAGAAATATTTTAGTCACGATTTTATATTTCTCGACGCTTATTTGTTGCTAGGACTTAATGTTCTCTCGTGAGCAATATTGACAAATGAGCGTCGAGAGTTTAAATATCGAGATCGAAAGAGCCACATATGATATGTGTCATATCCCAGGAGAAAAGGTTCGAACTGTATAAAATTTCCAGTACCAGAAATCTAGTATAAACTGTGAGATCCTTGTATACATGAAAATTACTGCAATTTTCGAGTCTCATTAAGGTAACTTTTTTTAACCAGGTGGTTTCAGGTGTAAAAATGAATTATGCTAAACATTTTAGCTTGAAAAGTTACCCCAATATGTATATTTTCAAGTTTCAATCTGTTCCCAGTGTCGAGATACAAAAAGTGCTCTTAACACCACCAGGTGGTGTCGGGTGTAAAAATGAATGATCCCGGAAATTTTCTCTTGAAAAGTTACCCTCAATAAGTAATTTTAGGCCCTTATGATATTCCAGTGTTAATATTCAAAAATGTGCTCTCAACACCACCAGGTGGTGATAAGTGTCAATTCAAAAGATGCCAAAATTTTATTTTTCCAAATATGCATATTTTCATGTTGAAATTATGATTAGTTCTCTCCAAACCGCTAAGTATCGTTGTTTTATGCTGATTACCGGTAAACCAATAAAGCTTGAAAACCGAAAAATAATTTAAGCACTCGAAATTTTGTCGGCTNTATATATGACGGAGAATTATCATATGCAGGGAGTGACGATGTGTGATAGGGAAGTATTTGCTCGCTGCTTATTTGTTTTGCAGTCGTCTATACCGAAGAATATTTTGGCGCAGGAGTGATTTTTTATGAAGACTCAAAATAATGAAAAAAATATTTTTCATTTAATTATTTTTCGAAAGAGATTGAACTGGCAATGTTAACTCAAGAGTAAAGGCCGACAAAGAATCGATCAAGTTGTAGACATAGAGGGTGGTACTGGGATTTTGAGTTTTCATGCTTGTATTAGCAATATTTTTCACGAATTTTACTGGCATATATGTTTGACGGTGCGGCGATAGTGAATATTGTTTTGTTAGAGCGAGATGAGGATTCAAAAGTATTTCAAAGTCTGAAACCAGCTTGATAATAGCCAGTGTTTCGACATTTGTTTAATTTTGCAAGTTATATGTCATTGTAAAAAGGTATGGTTTTTCAAGAAATGACGAAGGTGAGTAAAGCTCTTCTTTTCTCTTAGCAGTTATCGTTAGTTCTACGAAACTTCGAAATTTTTTAAAGTGTTGACGTGTTATTCACTTAATCCTATCCTTGGATCTCAACAGTGTAGATAAATAATGGGTAATTGATACTTTTTCCCAATTTTCCGTGGATAAGCTGCTCAAGAGTAGTGGCTTTAAATAGCTTTTGGGGTGTGGAAGGCGAAGTTCTCGTTCTGGGTGTGAGGAGGGTTAAGGTAAATCTAAGATGCTCAGAAAGAAGGTCTGGGTTTAACCGGCCTGGTGTAAGGAAGATATAAAATTTAAAGGCTTAGGAAATTTTAACGTTTAAGGTTCTGTACTTGCATCATTATCGAATCTCAGAGGCAGAAAACTGATCCTTTTTAACGCCCTTTAGGAGCACTAACTTCGATTTTGAGCAAGACGAAACTCATTTACTTGATTTTTTCAGAATTAGGGGCCGTTGTCGACAAAAATTTTGGGCATTTTTCGTATGGAATGTCAGAAGCGACATGCGTCAGAATTTTCTGAAGAAACAGGAAAAAATGCAAAATTAAAAAAACCTCCGTCGATCCCGCACGTTCACCAGCTCAATTTAAACAAAAAAAAACGGTATAGCTTTATACCGGTGAAAACGATTTTGATATTTTTTTTTGCATTTTGAATTCTGCTCAGATTTCTTTTTCTCGTTTAGCTTCAAACAGCACCAGTTCTAAACTAGAAATTGGCCCTCCGGTGCCCCTAGCATATGTTTAATATAATAAGCCTTAATAGGTAAGTCTTGGAAAATTGTTTTTGTAACATACATGTCAACAGTTTTTAGTGGTCAGTCTGTAGGGTTCCCGGCTGCGCACTCCTACCTATAGTATGATATGCTAGCTGACACTCACTACACTATTATAGGCATCGAGGTGTTAATGTTCTAAGAAATCTAAGAGATCTCAAAGAAGGGTCTGGTTAACCGCCGGTTAATGAAGAGTATAAAATTAAAGCTCCGTAGGAAGATTTAATCGGTTTAAGGTTCTTTAGCTTCATCAATATCTATCAAGTTTTTTTATTTCTTGACCAATTATTCCAGAAAAGCCTATAAAATTATATTAGTTACCTGATTATTTAAATGATCGAGATTTAGTTTCTTCGATGCTTCTTGAAGTCTTGTTTATTAATCAGAATTCTTCAAAACTACAAAAGTTCGCGTCTTTATTTTTTGTTTTGTCTAGAATCAATATTTCTTCATCTTTTCCGCTTTTCCCCATTATTTGAAAGAAATCAGAATTTTTTTCTTTCTTGCAAAATACCTCAGTTTTGTGATATTTCCTGTTTCGCTGCGGATTAATTCAATTTTAAGCGTTCTAAATCTGTTTATTTTCTTCGTGAAAATGTCAAGCTTCTTTAATTTCGTTTTTTCAAACAATTTTTGATCATTTTTCGCGAAAGTTAATCTCCTTTCGAATTAGAATTTTCTTAAAATCAGTCGTAGCAAAACATAAAAAAATGGTGATTTTTAACAGTAGGATAATGGTTCAGAATATACTGCACTGAGGTCTTAAATTCGAATACATTCGAGCCAGATGAGGGAAAAACCATGATGTGGCTTTGTGTTATCAATGAAAAAATTAATCGGGCGGAACGTTATGACGCATCAATAGAATAAGAAGAGGCAAAAAGGTTCTTGACCCGACCCCTTGAAACGCAAAAAATGCCTCAAAAAGTGGAAAATTTCAAAGGGTGCATCATGTATAAAAATCAATTTTAATGCAAAATTAGCTATGTTATTTGTATAGTATTGTTTTGGATGAACCGATCATTTCGCTGAAATGATCAGGCGTGTGGATTTGTTTTGCTCGGGATAAAAGGATGTTTGAAAAAAACCAGCGGTAGTGTATTTTTCAGGCCACAATTTTAGGTCAGAAAAAAACGAACCATTTCAATGTTCAAATATTCCGTGTTCACTATTCGATTCGATTATTACTGGAGAAAAAAAAATCAGGTTTTTGGTATTTTAGTAAAATTTGGGAAAATAAATTGGTCTTGAAATGATGAAGCTGCAAAGACGAATGCATTAGCTAGAGATAATATGTTTTATTTGACAGTTTTTGTTAACGTGAATTTTTATCCATTTAACCTGATTACTGAAAGGGTGAGTTCGGGATAGAATATAATTTCAAATTCGAAATCTTATTTTTTTTAGGTAAAGTCCTTTTCTTGATTTGAAAATCACTTAAGGGGGGTAGCTGAGCGTAATGTGGCAGACTGGCGTCAGATTTAATTTACCGGAAATAAGTAGTTGGTTTATTTTTTTTTGTGCTTATTGTATCGTTAGCTGAAACCACATAGAATGTGTATCAGCTCATTGAAAAATCATTTATTTATATGCTATTTAAAGGGAAGCGATTTGAGTTCAAACTTTATTTATAATTCGTAAATTTGTCGAAAAAAATGTCAAATGCATTAATGAAAGTAGTTTTAGTTTTTCGTCCAAAAATTTTTTCTTTGATTAATTTTATGAAATCTGTTCCAATAAACGAAAAAAATAGCCACTTTAACTTTTTCATGCATGTTTACATATTTTCTGACCTGCTGTTTGAAAATCAAGAAATTTTATTTGTCATTTTGTGGGTTGTAAACTTTTGTTAGAAATATTATGGAAAATTTTCCGCAAATCAAGGTCAAAAAAATTTTAAATTAGTAGTTTTTTGAAAATCTCTGTAAAAAAGTCAGGGCCGAATCACTTGTGAAATTTTCTGGTGATCTATTTGGTTTCTCGTTATTTTCAACGGCGATGCAAGGGTCAGGGGGGGTGGGGGGTGGTGGGGGGAAGTGACAGTATCGTTTCTGAACTTTCTGATGAAAATTTACACACTTGCGTTATTGGGGTTCTATAGTGCAAAATGTACTTTTTGATTGCTTATTCTCTCGCAGTAGACATAGGAAGTGAATAGAACATTCTGATAGTTAGTTCGTGAATCTCTGGAAGACGTTTGAATCATATTTTTAGATAGGCATGTTGATAGCCAAGGACCGATAAATGAAGTTAACCAGGGCATAAATGTCTTGAAAAAGCTGTATGGTTTTTTTCTGTTCCTATTTAGGAAGTATGTTGTTGCAAAAATTTGACATTAGTGCTGCGAATCAAGAGGGCGGAAAAAAACCTGTTGTTCCTTTTTTAGATTCTCAGTCACTAAAAAGGTATCAAAGCTGGCGTAAAAGGACTGGTTTTTTTGGATATTTTGGGCCACAGAAAGTTGTATTTTTTTTTCCATGCTACATGGCAACTATTTTTTCCGGCACTTAGTTTTTCGTAATAATTGATACGAAACTGTTGTGCCTGGATTTTGTTAATACGATTTCATTTTTAAAACTCCCAGGAGTACGATTTGAAAATTTATTTTTTGAACATATCCATTTCGGTCCAATAAGTTTTTTTTAAGACAAAAGATTCGGTAAGTTGAATGTTTTTGGAAACGGTATTATAAACGTGATGGCCAAATATTTAAACCGTTCGATGCGCTAGAGCAGAAAATATTTTTTCATTTCGACACTCATGGAATAAAATTTATAATATTTTCCGAAAATTTTTCGTAATTTTTTACGATGTTTTTAAGTTATATGACTAAAAAAGCCCACGTGAGTTCAAGAAGTCAATAATAATCGACGCTCTTGCTCTTTTAGTTCAAAAGATACGACTTGCCTATAGAACCTATATGACTGCAAAATAAGTCGTTGTTGTCAATTTTATGAAAAAATTAAACCAGAAATGTTATTTTTGTTCAAATTTTTATTTTTTTTTATAATTAAACATCTACGTGGAGATCGAAAAATCTTCTAAAATCCAGTCAGATAATATATTGTCATGTACAAAGATTATGGGGGCTGCCCTATAGTACCGCGCCTTAAGGAAGCCGGGTTTTGTGCCATTTGGCAGCGGGAATTTATAAAATTTATTTTCCTTAAAAAATCTCAATTAAATTTCGGGTGTTATAGGCCTACTTTTATTTTGAATGTCAGGGACACATTTTTCAAATATTTAATCGCAAATTGAAGGTCAATTTTTTTTTCGCTAAAAGCTGTTTTTATTCCATTTTTTTGCATGAGGAAAACTTCCATATTGAGGGAAATTTCTTCATGTGGATAATTATTCTCCCACTAATTAGTGCATAACACCCGACAGATGTCTGAAGTTTATAAATATTCTTTCTAAAAAAAATTCTCACATCGGGTCAGTTGGAAATGGGAGTCATAATGAAAAAGTGGTTTTTTTGGATGTTTATGTTACAAGATACTTAAGTATGTAAAAAGTTTAAAAATATAGAAACGTTTTGCAAAGTAATGGACACTTTCCTTTTAGATAGAAAAAATAATATAAAAAATTTTTCGACATTTTTTTTTCTTTCAAAAATCTGCTCGCGAAAAATGTACCAATTCTGCCACAGTCGCTGGCTACCTCCTCGTCAGAATATGCAATTAAACACAAAAAAAGTTTTAATATTTTAGTTTAGATTTTATATTATCAAAATTTTTTGGGTCCGGCCTCGAATCCTTCGACGTCCCGGGCACGCAATTCATACAAATATCGAATTTTGTTACAATGAAACACCCTCTTTTTTGGGTATAAATAATATGCATCATTTTTTCGAAAAGAAAGCCTAGGAAGCTTGATCTTACGGTAGTTCTGATGTTTTTGTATTTGAATTTAAAACAAACATTATTTAACAGTAAATTTTGAAAAAAAAAGTGAAAATTTCGGTTATATTTTTTTATTGATTGACTGGTGGCAGTTTTAAGGCACCAAAAATCAATTTGGAAGCATTAATAAGTGGCTTATTTTTTGACAAATTTTACAAAAAGTTCCTTTCCTATAAGTGTCTGTAAGATAAAGGTCAATTTCTATTCCTGAGCAAGTTATTTATGACCCTTTACCGATATGCAAATGAATTATATCTGAATTGTCAATATCAAAAAACCCTATGATCTGATTGTCACAAAGGAGTTTGCATGAAGCTTTTTATTAAATTTCTGGTGGTCTTTTCTGAATTATTTCTTTTAAAAAATCGGAAAAAGGTAGTACAGTTGATAAAATAAAACATGGTGACTTGATCCCTGACGAAACCGTGTTTTTGGTGCATTTTCAAAACAGATCTTAATTATCTGCTTGATCGCCCGCAATTCCATAAAAGGATAACATTTTTTCCATTAATTTCAAAATGTAACTGAGGGAATCCGCGGGAATTAACAATTTTCACCGCAGTTTGCTTTCCATTTCCGGTTTCTCTTCCGGTTTATTAAATATTTTGTAAGAATAACGTCAAATTTCTATTCCTGGACATTTATGAACCTTTACGATATCAATGAATTTTATATAAGGTCAATTGTCAATATGCATAACAGCTTGGTTCTGATTGGTCCAAAATTTTTGCATAATTATTTTTAATTTTTAATGTTTTTTTCTGAAAAATTTCTTTTAAAAATGCGGAAGGTAGTACAGTTGATGTAAATGACTTACAGTGACAAAACTTGACCATAGTCTATTGCATTTCAAAAAAATCTTATTGATCTGCTTCTACGACGCGCCCGCAATTGCCATAAAGATACAATTTTCCAATTAATTTTCAAAGTGTAACTGAGCGAATCCGCGGGGAATTTAACAATTTTCACCAAGTTTTTGCTTTTTCATTTCCCGGTTCTCTTGCCCAGTTTACTTAAAGTGATTTTAAAATAAGATCTTCATTTCTGATTCCTGGACATTTATGGAAACCTTCACCGATATCAAATGAATTTAATATCGTAATTGTCAAATGCAATAAAACCGTGCATCTGATTTTGTCAACAGTTTTGCATAATTTTTTTTTTAATTTTTGATGTTTTTTTCTGAAAAATTTCTTTTAAAAAATCGGAAAGGTAGTACAGTTGAATGTATTATGACAGTGGCATCGTTTGGATCCTGCAAAGATTTCTCTGGCATCGCAAAGCAATCTGTAAATTATTTGCTTTAACGCCTCAATTCGGTAAAAATCATTTTTTCCATTAATTTCAAAAATGGAAATTAGGGGTTTAGTACCCTCCGCGATTAACAGATTTTTTACAAGTTTGCAAGTTAAATTTTGCTGAGTCAATCACAGTTTTGTTTAAGATTTTCTATTTGTATAATTTCGGTACTTTGCTCTGTCTTGGTCTAAAGTCATGTTTGCTGCTTCCGCCAATATAAAAATCGTTGCCATCTAGAATCAGATGCATCTAAAAATATTAAAGATAGGATTCTCTCAAATATAACAGACAGAGTATGACTGGTTATTGTTTATAAACAACAATTGCCAATCAATAGACGATTAAAAAAAGAATTACAGCGCTCAGTTTAATCGTCCAAAAATAATCTTCGAAATGGTTTAACCTGTTTTTAATCAAGGTTTAATTTCAAAGTTTATTTTATTAGGAAGTTTATTTGTATAAAGGCTTTTGCAGTGGAAGCCTTCTTGAAAATAGATGACACCCAGAAATCAGCCGCGTTTTTTTTGAAATATTTTCTTGTAGGTTTCAATAATTAATTTAAGCCCATATTTTAGGCCGACCTAAATTTAAGTATAATTTTGAAAACAAATGAAAATTAATTCAAGAGATTATTCAAACGATGATTATTTTAGAGATTTAATAAATTATTTAAAATTTGATATAACTGATTACACTTAAAAATATAATAGGATATTTATTGTTGTTAAAAAAGAGAAATGATAAATTCTTATGCAAAATAACATTAAAACGAATAAATTAAATTTTTGTTGTTTGAATTACTGATGTAAACGTTATCATTTTCTCAATTCGACTCTATGTGCGTAACAAGTAATTTTAAGTTTACTTATTTTTGAGGAATAAAATTATTAGAATCATTCCATGTCTGAGATTCTACTTCGTCGAAATATATTTTGGGGTCCCTTAAAAAAAAAGCAGCTAGCGAAAGCAACCCGTTCAGCCTACTTCAAAAGAAAAAATACTGAAAAAGGTCGGAAAATTTTTTGAGAATAATCTCGATTTTTTTTAGGATAAGAGCAGAAATGTAGTTTGTGGGCCTTCCTGAGGCTATTTTATTGCATTTATATTTTTCTAAGGCTGAATTTGGAAAGTTATTGTTATGATCAGACATTTCGAAAATATCGTATAACGACGTACGAGCTACCTACCGGGTTATACGACAGATCTAGAAAAAAATCATCTACCATAGTTTCGAATGCACGGTAAAGTAACGAAAATAAGTCATTTTTTCTCAATAACCTGATTTATTTGGAATCATCAAAAATGAATCTCTTTTAATTCTCTTGAGGTTTTTCTTTTCTCATCTATTTCTTTCAAAGTACTACAAATTCCTTTCCTTAATTTTTTTTTCTTATTTTCTAAATTGACAGTTTCTTTATTGTTTCGTTTTCTCCAATAATTGAAATAGGCTAGAATAAAAAAATTTCTTGAAAAACTTCAGTTTGATATATCCTTTTTTCATCCAGTTTTTTCTATTTTTTACGTTCTAGGTCAAGATCTCGTCATTTCTTCTTTAAGGGGGTTGTGGGTGTAATCTTCTTGACTCTGTTGTATTTTAATAAAAATCGACCATTTTCAGTTTACATCCATTTTAAAATTCTGAAATTATTTTCAAAATTAAGATTCAACACATTCTTAGTTTTTCCGGAATTGTTTCTTTGGGGCAAAGTACACAGGGATACATTTAACATATTTATTCGAACAGTGCAATAACATACTATTATTAAGAACAAGACAGTCATTTGTGCAAAATGCTTTAAGGGGTAGGTGTCGTTTTTTTTTTAGCCCTTTATTAGAATTAATTTATGATACATTAATTATACGGTTTATGACTAAAGTTGACCCAAGGAATCCTCATGGTGGCAATTATTTTATTCAAACAGATCTGACAAATCTAGAATTTCAAAAATTCGAATATTTTTTTGCTTTATAAACCCGCATAAAACCGGTATCACCATGATATGACAAATTTTTTATTGGTGAATATGACGCCACCGAAAACGATTGGCATGACCATAAAATTATCTGAAATGTGTTAATTGCTGGGGCCGAATTTCTAGAAATTTCAATTATTTCTTAGGGTTCCCAAAATGTTAAACCTAATTATCGATTGTGGAACCGCTGATTGGTAAAAATTTTGATTAGCTGTAAGCAACTTTTTGAATTCAGTTTGAATTTCAGCTTGCAATTTGGTGGTAGCTTTTTTTTCGAACTTCACATTTCCGGTTTCACGGTTTCATTCAATTTTTCTAGAATTTTATGTCAAAAATTCCTTCTGAATCACTTTTTAACATTCGCATTAATATTTAATGCTACCCTTAGTCGAAAATGGCTTCATTCCTAAACATTCGTCTAAAAGAAGATAGAGTTTGAAGTCGAAAAAAGCCTGGCAAAATCGGCGTTTTTAAGTGAGAAGTTCTAGAAGAAAAAAAATACAAAAAATCGAAAAAATTCCTTCTCATCAACTTTTTTGTTCTCATTTATTCGCTACTTTGTGTAAATTTTGAGACGCTTTGTTTGTGGGGTCTAAAAAAGAGGATAGATTTAAAAAAAAACCGTTTAGTGCTCTGAATAGATCACCCTGGTGGTGTGATGTAACAAGGTTGACGTTGAGATTTGTGTAATCGTTAGACGAAGGGCTAGATTACAAACGAGTATCCTCAGATTTTTTAACAACTGCCCCTAGAACTGTCTTGGAGCGTGTTGAAAGGTTACCAAAAAAGCGACACCCACCCCCTTGAAGGTAGGTAACTTTTTTTAGTGCCCGGCCCCCCCTTTCAAGCCAAATCTAAGTAGCTACCGAAACGTTTTTTTGCAAGTATGTAGAACGAAAAATTTCGAATGCCTGGAGATTTTTTTAGTTTCGAAGCCTTAACTGGTTTTTATCGTATATCAGCATAAAACACCGGTAATTTAGCGGTTTGGAAAGAACGTAATCATAATTTCAACATCGGGAAAATATGCATATGGGGTAACTTTACGAAAAACAATTTTGACATTTTTTAGTGGGCACTAGACACACCTGTGATGTTAAAAGCTTTTTTTTTGACACATCGAAAGAAATATTTTTTTGCATGAGTTTAAATTATTTAATTTTTCACGGTGGATGGGTCGGCTAACCAATTTGGCAAGTTTGAGTGTGATTAACCTTTTTTTTTATTCTGAATAAAGAGGGCTTTGATGGATTTCTGCCAAACTGTAGTTTTGTTTCAAAAAGTATGATTCAGAGTATAAAAAAGCGCGAACAAACAGAACGAAGACATATTTAAATATAGTGAAAGTAGCCATTCCTAATATTTCAGCTAAGTATTTCATAATAACAAGTTTCAAAATTTTTGAACCAGAAATGAGGAAAATTTTCAAAATATTTCCAAATAGTTTCGACCGAAAATCCCAGAAAAATATCATATGATTTTTCAAATATCATATAAAAGATATGTGGTCACCTACGCGAAAAGTTAAAGTAGCCATTTCGAAGAGTTTTTTTCGTTGATTTAAAAAAAATACTGTAAAAAAAATTTGAAGGAAAAATAATGCATTTTTCATAATGTTCGGAAATCTTTTCGAAAATTTCTCATAATTTTTGGAATTCGCAAAGTTTAATTCGAACTCAAAATTTTCATAAAAAGCATTAATTTCAAAATTCTGTAGTTACAAAAGTTGCCTGGAGTATGAAGCATAACTTTGGTGGTATATTGAGAAGAATATTTAAACCCAGTGAATATGTCAATCCAGAGTCCCGCACCCCCTTATCGTGTTAATCAAAAATATTTTTCATTTTTAATGACCAAAAATAACTCAGTTATTACTTAAGGGGGTCGGTGCATTTTGGCAGATTCGCACTTTTTCAATTTTTTTTGTCTTCATGGGAAACTTTTTGCCACCTTATCATTTTTGAATAAAAAGTATTTCAAACGTAAGTTGCCACTTTTGAGCTCACTTTGTATAATCTGTTTTTTCAGATCGATTACTTTAACTTTATAAATCTCCTTTAAAATAAACANGGGTGTTGAGAGTTATTGAACGGCGGCGTTACTTATAGCCGACGGCCGTCGTAATTACAATCGATCATGTCGGAATTTGGAAAACAAGCCGGTTGCTCCGCTTTGGTAATCACTGGAAATAACTAGATAGCCAACTAGCGGACATATTGATCATATTCGCTATGTAAATGGTTGAGAAATTCTTTAATTATTATACCAAACTAGATAATTACATTTACTAATTTAAGCAAAAATGAAAGTCATTTGCAGAAGTTTGTAATTATTTGAAAATTTGCATGAGCCTCATGGCACGACATTATAAATTGGCTATACGCACCCATGTTGTCAAAAATCAATCAAGCCAAAAAATGAGATATAGACTATTGAGAAGTCAAACTAAGATGCTGAGTTATTCCTACGATATAAGAGGGTTTTCAGAATTAAAATCAAATGGATTTTTTGATTTTCGGGTCATATTGCAATACTACATCGATGGGTACACAAAAGAACTCAATCTAAGAATCCTCAACGATTAACATTTATTACGCATGGAAGAATCAACATTTTCTCAAAGAAATACAATAAAAAGAAAGGGCAAAAACTCCATAATGGCTCAATAAATTTTGTCAGTAATTCACGCGAATTATCGAACTAAAGCATCTCGCGGTGACAAGAAACAGACGATGCCCCATTGGTCTAAGAAACTAAGGAGAGAATCACCGAAAGTGGAACCTTTTTTAATTTTGAAGAAATCAAGCCCTGTTCTAAAGAAACTCATTGCGTGTATGCGAAAACATGCTAACAACCTTCTTCATACTTGTTGCCCATGTGTCGCGCAACATGGTCTTTATTCATTTCCACTCCAAATTCTAATCTAATTTTTAACTGCAACCTGTACTTTTAGTTTCATTTTTTTAACTGCAATAAAAACAGCCTCAATATATATGAAATCTTCTTAAATTTCAATCAAAATTTCATAATATTTTTAATAACTAAGCATGTTTCTGAATTTGATGAAAATTCTCAAAATATGAAGTATATATATATTCACCGGAAATTTTGTTCAAAAAAAATTGAAAAACAAAATCCTCCCATGTTTTTAGTCAAGAAGCCAAAATCTCGATTTTCTAAATAAAAACCACTCAAAATTTAGAAAAATGAAAAAAAATCCAAAATTTTCTCTGAAATAAAAAAAACTCCAAATTGACCTGTAAACTCGCAGAGATTTCTTGAAAATTTGACAAATTATTTAATAATGCGACAAAATACTTCTATAAATTTGACACATTTTAGAATATCCTTTATCCCGAAGGAACTCATTCTCAAAAACGCTTACTACTCTATAGCGCGTGTTCGAAATCCCCCCGAATGTTTTCTAGTGATTATATTGAAATGATGATAAGCAAGGGTCTTGATAATGGAACCGGCAAATGTTTATGGTGTTATCCAAACTCAGAGCAAGTCACTAAAAGACATATCATCTTAGAACAACATCAGTGGGATTCGAACACGCGCTGTAGAGATATGTGCGTTTTTGAGCATGGCAGTCCGTTCGGAAAAGCATATGTGACAATTTTTATGTTAAATTTGACAAATTAATTCGTGTAAATTTTGACAAATTTTCTATTGTACTTGACATAAATTCGTTGTAAAAAATTTGACAAATGTTCTTGTAAATTTGACGATGTTTTAAAAACTTTTTGAAACTTTGATACAGTTTCTGTGAGATTTGACAAAATTTCTTCAAAATTAAGCTTCGAAAGAAACCATAAATCTTCTTATACACCTAATAATTATGTTGTCGAATCCGGGCTGAACCATAAATGAGAACACTTTCGAGAAGTTTTTTGTAGGGAAAATCCGACTGTCTCCTCATATCTACCTTCGCATCACATGATTCAAATTAGTATTGGGCTTTTCGGTGATTGAGCCTAATACTCTTATGGAAATTAAATCCCTAATATCATGTACTCGATATCTGAACTTCGACCGAATTCTGGGCTTCATTTTCTTTCGAATTTAATGACGAATTATTAATTTTCATCGAAAAAAGTATGAGAAAACTTTGGTGAAACTACTAATTACTTTAAAATCTAAAGTTACTAATTTGTTGAATAAAATATGTATTTACTTAGTTCCCTATAAGAAATGTAAGTTGGTATTTGTTAACTTATGAATTATAACCGCGTAAATTGATTTTGAAAAATTAATAAATTAAATTGATCCTGGGAAAGTAATATTTTAGTTTTTATTTATGTTAACACAAGTTATTGAGAAAATTTTTAAATTAAAATTGAATCTGAATTAAATTATTTCAAAATTTTTGGATTCGAATCAATGTCCTTAATAAGTTTTATTGAATTGAAGATCAAAATACAGAGTGAGCCGATTGTAACGCGCGTCGATTTTCAAGTGCCTATTTTGCCCGAAATGTGCCAATATCGCCGATTTTTTTTTGAGATTTATAGTTACAAAACTACTTTGTGATGCGTTAAGAATGACTTTCAGTTTTAAGATTGAATTTCCAAAATCAACTCTTTAATTTAACTTGATTTAGTTTGAGGAGTAATTAATTCTACGCATTTTGGTAAATTCAGTCATTAGAATATATTGTAGAACACTTTTATAAATGAAAAATATTCAACAACATACGTTCATTTTGAACGCCTACGAGTTTATCATGTCTTTGAGAAAAATATTTATATTTCTCTCAAATATTCAGAATGTTGCCAATATCGGCCGATTTTTTTTGCAAAAAAGACTTTTGGCTATATCCTTCATTCTGGTGATAAAAGATAAAAGACGCACTTGCCAACTAGTTGGCTTGAAGTGTCCTATAACGATTAAGTTATCGATTAAAAAAGTAAATAAAATGTGGTAATGCATTTTCAAGTATATTTCCAAATAGTTCGACCTAAAATCCCAAAAAATGTCATACATTTTTCAATATAGCATATAAATATGTGGTCACCTACGCGGAAAGTTAATAGGGCCATTTTGAAGAATTTTTTTCGTTTGATTTTAAACAAATATGTAAAAAAATTTGAAGAAAAAAATAAGGCATTTTCATAATGTTCGAGAATCTTTCGAAATTCCTCATAATTTGTCGAATTCCGAATAAAGTTTAATTCGATACTCAATAATTTCTTAAAAAGCAGTGATTCGAAAATTCTGTATTACAAACAGTTGCCTGGAGTATAGTTATATATCTGTATATAACATATTTTGTGGTATAGTTGAGAAGAATATATAAACCAGTAAAAGTTTTCATCAAAGCCCATGTCGAATCTGTCAAAATGAACTCGATCCTCCTCATATTGCCAAATTCTTTTATACAAGGAACAATAAAGAGAGACCACCTTGAAGACACATTATGAGTTTTTATTCTTGCCGAATTAACGGCATCAACCGTTCTAGGAAAATAAATAACTGAACTACACGGGGGCGCTATGATGAAGCCGTGACCTAGTATCGACAGAAAAAACCTACGAAATTAAACGATTTTTAGCCAAAAAATTTCAGTGCAAAGTATCGCCGATTCTTTCAATTACAAAAATGACCCTTTTTCAGAAAGGGTAAATATTCATTCGTTGGAAAATTTCTTCATTGCCTTATTAATTAATAAAAAAAATGAAAAAACTATAGGTTTTTACTTGTTAGCGAGAAGTTTTATTACTTAATGTTACTTACTAATGTTACTTTTTAAGATAAAAGTGAGTTTCTCCTTAAAGTTAATTATCTACGGAATAAAGTTAAAGTTCAGAAGTTTTCGGTGAATTTAAGGGCCTGAAAAAAGATTGCCAAGATGCTTTTTTAGCAAAGTTGTTCTTTATATTTGAAAAAAGTGGAAAATTTCGATTTTTCGTTGTTGAAAAATCAAAAATTTAATCGGTTTTATGCGGTGTTTACATTTCTGTATTTGTTGATTTAAAGTTTTCGGATTCGCCAGTGAATGCATATATATTTTTAACTTGACTTAAAGTTTAAAAAGTAAAAATAAGACTGAAAAGTCGAATTTTAGGTCATAAAATTATAAATAATGGCACTGAAAATATAGGTGAAATTCACTGGTGAAATGCAAAAAACTTGAAATCAACAATACAGAAATGTAAAAACCCAATAAAACCGATAAATATTTGAAATTTTTAACAGATCGATCACGATTTTAAGATATAAAATTCAATCTGAATATTAAAGATTTTGGTCAAGGGTAATTTATATAGGACGTGTAATTTTATGACATTTAATTGCATTTGCTGTGATAAAAGGACAGCCTTTGCATTCTTTCAAAATTATTTTAAGAAAAATGAGAAATATTCAGGTTCGGAGATTTTAACTTATTTTCTCTTTTGAATTTTAAACGAGATCTTGAGTATAGGATCGCCAATGTATAAGGGTCGAAAAACTGTTTAAGGTCGATCAAGGCGCTGCAGCGCCTGACGAAGTGGCTGAGACTATAAGGTCATTCTCAATTTTTTTAGTTACAATTTGTATAATTTTTTCATTTTATTTTGGTTTAGGTAATTTTTTATCTTAAAATGATTATTTTGCATGAAAATTTCGGAATGTTTGATGGTAATTTTTAGGTTTGAATGTAATTTTTGGATTTTGATGTAATTTTTGAATTAAATTCACAACCCAGAATTTAATGTGGCGAATTTTGAATAAATATATTAAACCATAATACAGTAAAGTGCTTTTAGTAGGACGACCTTTTGAAAAGTGACGTCTTGCAAAAACTTAACTGTTAATTCGAATTATTTATCGGTTGGATATTTATTGAGCAGATCAAGTGAAAATTTCAACAGATTTATTGATTTTCAGTCAAAAAATTATCTGCTCACTTGATTGAATAGTTCAATAGGATCAAGCTTTGATGCGGTTTCGCTCATTGCTGAAGTGACCAGATATGATCGAGAACACTCTTCAAGAGCTGAAAGAGCGGCTTGGATAACACAAAATAGTTTGTGCAATTTATTTAAATTGCCTTGAATTCACCAGAGAGAATTCCTTTCCCAGAATGCTCGAAATTTTTGTGCACATGGTTGTATCCATTTGACGGCTTTTTACACTTCTTTGTCTCCGGAAATTGCCAGGCGCACTATAATAAAGAAAATAATTCAAGTGCGCGTTCAGATTTTCAACGTTGCTTTAATAAAAATAACATTATAAATTTAAGTGAGCGGCGTTCAGACTCTTCAACCGTCCTGCTATACAAAAAGCGCCAACATTTCAACTCGGAGCTCAGGACTCTCACACACATCAGTCCCCTATCATACCACCACAATATCTCATCTTAAAATGCGCTGTCAGAACTTCAAAACTCGCGCCTTATATACAATTTAACCTTACACACGCTACCACTTTGGGGAGAACTTGTACTCATCTTTCTACTCTACGCGCACATCCTGCATACCCTCCTCATCTGCAGACTGCGGAGTCCAGACGCAAGACGCTTGGAAATTGAAGCAGGCGGCCGGCTTTTTCGCACTGTCATACCGTATCACTGCCCGTCTAATTCGACCAGAACTCGAGTATCTTTCTCAGATGCAGTTCCTTCACTATTCTAACGCGCATCAGGCAGCGTCCTGTCCATTGCCCGTGTTAGTTTTTTTATGAGGGCCTCAGCTTGACCTTTCCAACGTCGTAGATCTCCTCATTTTTTAGTCGAAGAGTACATAGGTTCCGTTTTAGCGCGCTCGCGGGAGTCGAACTTGGCACTCGTTTTCAGACACACCCATCTATCAGCTCAGGAACATTGACAACCTCAACAAACACATACACATAGCTTTATTCGCGCGCACCCAGTGATCATAACGATAAATTTGCGGTTTTTAGATATGAAAAATATTGTCCTAGGCTTCATATTGCGCTCCGTAAGTCTCCTCCCACGTTTCGGCGCACTGCGCAATCTCGCAACATCTTGCGTCCCTGTTCTCACATCAACAGCACTTACCCCTTTATTAATTAAGTTACTCTCAGGGGAACCCGGTACGAAGTCACAATTGTTCCATCTTTTTTGCATGTTTTATTGAAAATAACTGCTCAAAAATAAACTGGAGATACAAGCTCTTTTATGTATGTAAGATACATAAATCATTGCATACAGGAACTTGCAATGTTTCGGAAATCTACCCGCCGGTATCGAGCGTACACACCAGCAAATCAAATGCTCCATAGCTGGCAATATCGCTGAATGCCAGTTCATTTGAGCACCTTCAAAAATGAAATAAAAGTCATATTTCACTAGTGAATGACGTAAGACCGCTTCGACAAATTTTAGATCTCTAGCTCAAAATCATTAATAGCCATTGAATCAGCGTCATTCCGTAACGCATCATGTGCATCCATTGCATAAATTTTGAAACTTCCGTGTAAGCTGACCGCGCACATCTTCTGTGGGAGCTAGTGACTAAGATAAGTTCGAGTGATGTCCTGTATAACATAAATCAGGTTGCGGCGTCCAAGCGTTCACTTATGTCTTTAAAAATTTTGCGCGCTGACACAATTTGTCACTTTAAAATATATTGCGCGTAAGGTTTCACTATAAGGCTCTTTAAATTTTTGCGCGCCTAGATAGGGAAAATTACGTCCATTCAAATAAAATTGCAGCGTCGAGGATCACTAATAATCGCTCTAAATTTTTTGACGTAGGCGTCTAGATCACAATTTGCGCCCTTTCAAATATATTGCGCGTCAAGTTTCACTTATGTCCCCTTTAAAATTCTTTACGGCGTACAAAGATTTTGTCCTTATAAAATAAAATTAGCATAATACTTTACTTGTGGAAAATTTTGAATACGTTCCCAGGATCTAGGTTTGCCATCCGCCTGTTTCGAAATTTAGCCCATGAACTTTTTGGTCTTGCGTCGTTTATCTCATTTTCCGAAAGTACTCGTGATGCTTTCCTGCATAGAATAGGGCAAATTTCGCATTTCGGACAGTGGAATTTCGACGGTTGCAAATTAATGAATAAAATCAACTAAATCTTATAGTGATTACTTCGCGAAGTCAAACGCTAAATTCCGGTAATACTTCCAATGTCGTTTCATAAGGTACTCCCAGATTATGAACTCGGAGCAAATAGACGTCAAGAGGACCTAAGAACAAGTACAAATCCTCTTTCGGGCCGCGTCCACCCAAATTAACAGGAATTCTTCCGTCCTCCATTGGTTTTATTAAATTGTATGCTCTGAAATGTATATTTATTTAAATTGATAAGCGGATTAGAATTTGTCCCTAATATATGTTGCGATAATCTGCACTTACAAGGTTTACGTCCTGAATAATTTGTGTCCTTTAAAAATATAATTGCGCGTCAACGGTTTCAGTTATGTCCCTTTTATTACTTTTTGCCGTCTGGATCACAATCTGCGTCTTAATGCATATATTGGCGCGTTAAGTTTCTACTTATTGGTCCTTTTAAACATTTGCGCTCGAGATCAAAAACAAGTGTGATCCTATAAGATCACATTAGTGCGCGCTCAGCTAGTCTTTTAAAAACATTCCGATAACGTAATTCAAATTATGATAAAAAATGCGCTTTACAGTACGCACTTTAAATTTTTTCAGAAATTTACTGCAAGAAATTTCGGTTGAACAGAGGTTTAAGGAGTGTTGTTTCGTCCGTTCTCGGAAACAGAGCGTGGAAAACATATCAAGATAGAGGAATTGTTTCCATTTCGCGCTTGCAAGAGTTAAAACAACCCCCAAGTGTCCTTAATGCGATCATCGCGCAGTTTCCTCGTCACAACATTATGGTCAAATGCTAAACTGGAGGGACCCATTCTTCGCCGAGCAGTTCCCACATGAACTGAAATTTCTCTAATTTCCTCCCGAGCTATTCTGATTTGAGTGTCGTTAAAACTGTTATAGCGGAAACTAAAATTTTCTTGGCAAGTCTTCTGGTATCATTAAATTGCCCCAAAAAATTGCAGAAGACAAATTGCTTAACTCTTTCGATCGAAAAAATGAAGGCTACCGTTTTCTGAGCAATAAGTATTGATCGACTTTTGGTCTCATGTTATTATGAAAATCGGCTGATTGAAGTGTCATTTAAGCGAATTTTTTTATGTGCCAGGTAATCCAGGAGGCGTGAATGGTCATGGCTGTGTTTAGATGAAATCTTTCATAGTGTACTTGAATTTGTTGCGCTTTGTATGTTAGAAGTTTTATCGTGGAAGTTTAAAAAGCATGTCGACCTTTTATTAATACTATTCCGTTATTGACGCATGGAACACATCGACCAGTTTCATTTTCAACCTTTGAATACATTCTAAAATAATTTCGCTGTTCCCGGTGTAAATTTGTAGTTCTCTAATTTTAAATGTACTTGAATTCGCCTTCTATTTCACGTTTCTCACTTCTCGATATTAATTATCAAAAAGCGTTTGTGCAACTCTTGCAGCAGACTCCGTTGTTTTTTTGCTTGCAAAGTCAAGGTCGTTTGGGCCTTTCTTTTTTTGGGACGTTCTCTGTTTTCCCATTTATTCTTAAATATTTTTATTTATTTTTTGAATAGCTGGTTTAGTTTCTCAGGGCGAATCTCTTGCGCGCTCTGATGTGGCTGATTAAAAAGTCGTCCGGTTAAACGCTAGAAGTAGCCAACAACGATTCTAACGAACATCGAGTGGCGCGAGATTTAAATCACCAGAATTAAAACGCTGACTCGCAATCATATGATATATGAAATAACCATTTATATTAGAACCGTGATTTGTCATTTTTTCCTCATAAAATGAGTACATTCGTAGTGCGTTTAAAAAGGCGGACTCTTCGAAAACGCATTTATCATTAGTTCTGTGGGTTCGCTGATAACGTCTTTTTTCAAACTATTTCCAGACTGGGAATGTTACACGTAAACCATGAAAAATTCCTATAGATCAGTCCTGTATGAAATTAATGACCAGCACAATTGTAAGCCACTTGTCAAAATTCCGCAATTGAAATATATCCATACACTTTATCTAAAGATAATCTTGACAAAATCGAAACTCATATAAATTTCTGCAATTTCTTTTACTTGGAATTTGAAAAAAATTTATGTTGACACACAAGAACTACATAATTTATAGAAAAAAATATTTCGAAAATTTATTTCGTTTCAATAATACCCAGAATTTGATAAAAATATTAACGAAATGCTATATTTCAATAGCGCATCTCGTCTGAATTACGCAACCAAAGTGAAGTCAAAAAAAATAGTGTTTGTAGATTTTTTAATCTTCCATGATGTATTTATTTTATAAAGAAAGGATTATAAAATTTCTCCTATAAGTGACAATAGTCTAATCAACTTAATTATGAGACTTTCTTATATTCTTATTAATGTGCAATTGTTCACATATATCAATGAAGGTTTTTTAAATTTCCCAAATGTATGTTATAAGGACATATTTAATAACTTTTTGACATAAAAGTTCGAAGCGATAGTTTTCTCAATATTGTCCTTTGTATACACAAAATCACAGTAAGATTATTATGTTCACAGTCTAGATTGCTATAAAAATCCAGGCAACGTAATCCATGTTTAATATGTTAAGTAATGTTTAAAAAATGTAATAAATTGTAAAATTGTTTTAGTTGCTTTTCCACAATTTCTCATTTTTAATAATTTTGAAGTACTTGTGAGTTAGTGTAAACAAATTTATTGGATTCAGGTCGCTTTGTATATAATTGAGGGCACCAAATTGAGGAAAAAAGCAAACAGTGGTTTGTAGAAGTTTTTTTTCAATCTACATAGCTCTAACTTAAAGTTTTACAGAAAATTTTTTATTATAAAATATATTGTTTATAAGATAAAACATTGTTTATCATACTCATTTTTATGTGCAATTTATATCGATGAGGTTTTTTTATTTCAAATTGATATATTAGTAAGGACATATTAGAATTGTATCGGCATAAGGAAGTTTGCAAAGCATATAATTTTCCTAATATTGTCTCTGTAAACGAACAATCACAGTAAAATTATTGATTTTAACAGCCGAGATTTATGTACAATCCGCAACCAATTCCATGTTAATTGTTAATTATGTTAACAGAAGTTATTTTGATTGCCTTTCCTAGAATGTCGTAAATTTAAAATAATGGTGAGTAAATGTGAGGTTTAACGGTTGTTATATGGGAGCCTGGTAATATTTCAAAAGCGTCCTTATAAAAGATAAAGACAACGTTAAAACGTTTTTCTAATGTCAATGTAATACACGATTTTGCCACATGATTGCGTTACCACCCCTCAAAGAGAGCGTTGAAATATTTGTTTGAATTAAAACATTAAATTACAAGTTCAACTTGCAAATTAAAGCATAAATTGACCAATCGGCTCGAACAAAATTGGAATCGGACGGGGATCGCGGATCGGTGAAGCCTTTTGAAAATATGGATCGGATCGGGTGATGGGTCGCCTTTGAAAAATGGAAGTGGACTGGGATTCGGATCGGTCGCGACTTTTGAAAAAGATTGGATCGGATCGGGATCGATCGGGGTTTCACGAGGGGGGTGATCACCGTCGATCCACGATCAATCTCGAGCCACGTCCGATCCGATCGATCCAATTGTGCCGCGAACCCCTGGTTTAAACACACCAAATCATTAATTGCCTGCACGCAACCTGTGGACATCTTAGACTCAATGTTGCTAAAGACCTTCCACAAAGTTGAGCTTGCGCATCTTTTGAGTACCATAAAACATTTATATCCAAATAATTGAGTTTTCCGAACACCTCCATTTCCGGGTTACACCACCGTGATAAATGTGTCAACAAATTGAATTGTATAAATCTGAAGCAGAATCTACGCTCAAACCAAAAAAATGAGTTAGCATTGGAAAAAAAGAGTTAAAAAAATAAATAAATTAAAAAAACATTTTATATATTAATTCTCTAGTTCGATGAAAAAGATTCATGGAAATGGTAATGTTTACAATTGTGTGGCATGTCCTTTGAGAGAGTGTGCTTGTGGCAATTAAGCTAAATAACGAGATATTGCCAGTAAATGTTGGATTCATTAGATCGCAATGACCAATCTTATTTTAGCTTATTATAACATATATTTATTTTACAGTGAGAAATAATTAAAGTCTGACGATAGCAATCGGTTGTGCATCAGAGTAATTTCTCTTACAATAAATGAATGAATTTTAGTTGAATTGAAAAAAAATTAGACTGTAAAGCGAGCCGGAGTGTTGCATAACTCTTAACTGTGTTGAAATTTATCAATATTTGGCGTTAAGACTGCTGATCTATTCGTTTGGAAGTCGGTGCTTTTGGCAATAACGGATTTGGGCTCTGATGAAAAATTTTCAAGCTGGGGTTTATGTATTTTTTTTATATACACCGAAAGTATTTTCATAATGCCAAGCTTTTGTAGGAACTAAAACCGTTGTCTTGTGCAAATTTTAAATCCAACTTTTGTAACTAAAAAATTTCCGAGTTATTGCTGTTAAGAAAATTTTGAAAAAGATTCCGAGCATAAAAAAAATGCCTTACTTTTTCACCCTCAAATTTTTTACAGTATTTGTTTCAAATGGACGAAAAAAACTCTTCAAAAGGGCCTTTTAGAGTTTTCGCGGAGTTCGTGACAGTTTTCCACATATTTTTCATATGATATTTGAAAAATCATGACACATTTTTTTTTTGGGATTGGTTGGCGCGAAACTATTTGGAATACTTTATAAAAAGTTTTTCCTCCTTTCTGTTCAATAACTACTTCGTAACTTATATTTTTCTGACATACCTTACCTGAAGAATATTAGGAATAAGCTACTTCAACTTTAATCAAATATGTCCTCGTGTTTTCGTTCTCGCTTTTGGTTAAACTCGGAATCATACTTTTTTGAATGAAATATAGGTTTCGGCGAAATGTACCTTTAGGCCCTCTTAAATCAAAAATTGAAACAAAAGTATTTCACCGAGACTTGCGTAATGATAAGCCAACTTACGTGTCAGCCACGCCAAAATTTAATAAATTTAACTCGCTAAAAAAAATATTGTTTTCCGATGTGCTAAATTCGTCTTGTTTTCGTCTTTTTAGGAATTTAATTTTTCGATTGAGACGTAGGAAATCATATGAAATTAAATATAAGTAAATTTTCGAATGGTGATTCGAGACCATTTTTTTAAATTTTTAAATTAATAAACAAGAAAAAAGAAATTATAAATGTAATTAGACACCTAAGTACAGAAAGCGCGTTTTTAGAGTGGATGTTATTTTAAAGGGCGAATTTATAAAGTTAAGTAATCGAATCTAAAAAAACAGATTCTAGCATAAGTGAGCTCAATTAATAAAAATTGACTTATTTTCGTTATACCGTGCATTCGAGAATATGGTAGATGAATTTTATTTTTTCTAGATTGTCGTATAAACCGGTAAGGTAGCTCGTACGTGGCACATACCATATTTTCGAAATGTCTGGTCATAAAATAACTTTCCAAACTACTGTTAAATTTGTCTTAGCGGACACAAGTTTAAGGGTGTGGGTGTCGCTGATTTTGACACTTTACGAAGCTATTTTTTGGATAAACTGGCAGAGCTGATATCCCAAAAAGTTTTGCATCTTGAAGAACAACTCTTCGCGCTGAATTGTGATTTAACAGTAATCTGATACAATCCCACCTACGCCGACACCTACGCTNTTAAAAAGCCTCCTAAAAAATCGCTCAATACGCATTTTCTCCGTCAATTTTCACCATTTTTCATTATTTTTTTGTGTCTGGCTTCAAAAAAGCCTAACACATAATGCAATATTGTTCTTTACTCGGAATTTTGTTTTTGGCGGACAAAAATGCGAAAAAACAAAAAGTAAAATTTTTGAAATGAGGAGACTCAGTCAAAAGCTATCTTCTCCACCAGTTTGGGAGATACAGCTTTGGCTCATACTGCATCTGAAAGCACAGGCCTTGTTTGACAAAACATTAGAGAGTTTTTTTTCGAAATTTTGATTTGGCGTCTCTTGAGGGCCATGTCAACTTTTCATTGTGAGCCTAAATTTTTGACAAAATTTAGAAACCAGAAAAAATCCTTCAAAATAATTTTTTCCGTAAATACAAACACTTTTAAGGATTTTGGTGCAATTTTTAAATCGGTAGCGTCAAAAGAAAACAAATTAGCGCACTTTCAATTCTAATCATAAATAAATCAATAATTTTAGTTTTCGTTTTTTGGCCGCCAAAAGCAAAATTCCGAGTAAAGGACAATAATGCATTATGAGCGAGGCTTCTTTGAAGCCAGACACAAAAAAATAATGAAAAATGGTGAAAATTGACGGAGAAAATGCGTATTGAGCGATTTTTTAGGAGG
>SCLH01000123.1:293214-348104 GCA_004367855.1 Oikopleura vanhoeffeni
CCGTAAGGTTGTGCCGTACTGATTCTTACATTTAATTGAGACACGGCGGGTAGTGGCGGGAGTATGAAAATTTTTTTGAAATTTCAAAACATGAATTTTTCGAAGTATTTTTGGAAATTGGTTACAAAAAAATTTCGAAAAACAAATTTTTTCCGGGCGTTTCAGCCAATTTTGAAAAATGAAAAAAAAATTATCGAACGCCGATAAGGGGAGATATTATATTTTGAATTTAATTTTGTTGAAAAATGAGCCCCAAATCGGCCGAAGACCGATAAAGGGGCAAATTATATTTTAATTTAATTTTGTTGAAAAATGAGCCCCAAATCGGTCGAAGACCGATAAAGGGAAATATCATATTTTAAATCTAATTTTTTTTGAAAAATGAGCCCCAAATCCGCCGAAGGCCGATAAAGGGGGGAATATATTTGAATTTATTTTTGTTGAAAAATGAGCCTCAAATCGGTCGAAAGCCGATAAAGGAGAAAATTATATTTTGAATTTAATTTTGTCGAAAAATGAGCCCCAAATTGGCCGAAGGCCAATAAAGGGAGATATTATATTTTAATTTATTTTTGTTGAAAAATGAGCCTCAAATCGGCCGAAGGCCGATAAAGGGAGATAATATATTTTGAATTTAATTTTTTTGAAAAATGAGCACCAAATCGGCCGAAGGCCGATAAAGGGAGATATCATATTTTGAACTTAATTTTTTTGGAAAATGAGCCTTAAATCGGCCGAAGGCCGATAAAGGGGGAAATTATATTTTGAATTTAATTTTGTCGAAAAATGAGCCCCAAATTGGCCGAAGGCCGATAAAAGGAGATATTATTTTTTGAAAAATGAGCTCCAAATCGGTCGAAAGCTTTTTTTTGAAATTTTGATTCGGCGTCTCTTGGGGGCGATGTCAACTTTTTTTTTGGGCTCGGCCGANGAAACGTTGAAATTTCTTAGTTTTTGGAAATTTAAAACACGATTTAGAGAAAAACGAGTCAGAAATTTAGACAAAACTTATCTTGGTTTTTTGCACGGACTCTTCAGCTGCACATTTATCTAGGTTTCGAATGTGTGACTTTTAAATCCAGGGAGGAGATACATTTTGATTGAGACCCCTAAACAAGGGTAAAATAAAATTTTTTGGTGATACTAAGAGCAAATTCAAGAATTTTCAAAAAAACTTAACTCGGTTTTTTGCTCACGTTCTGTCCGGTTAATTAGAGTCATAAATCATTGTTGTACCCTAAAAACTCAGGGAGGAGATACATTTTGAAAAAATAATTCCGTTATTTCTGTAAGCACGTTTCTGATTGAACGAGCCATCCGTCACTTTAGATTTATTTTCAGGATGCAAGATTTTTGTTCAAATATATCAGAGAGAGGTAATGTTTGGTCCGACGATTTGTACTTTTGCTACAATTGGTCTTTGAAAACCCCATTTTTGCCTTAAAATGCGACGACCACCCCCTAAATGGTGGAGACGCTAGGTATGCGACTCTGATTTGACATATTCTCGGTGAAATATACTGAAAACTAAGAGCTCATGAGAAAAACCGAAAATGCTGATTTGTAGATCTTTCTTTAATCTTGCAAAAAAGTGCATCACAAATTATTTTTGATCATCACACCAATAGGTACAGTATATTTACAATAAGACACTTTCAAAACTGCAAAATCTATCTCTTTCCAGACGGTATATCAAATTGAGTTCTAATTTTCACAGATCACGTAACGATAGTATGTCAATCTTTTAAGACAAGCTTTTTTTGATCTGACAAATGAACTATTCTAGAACGCCAAATAACCGCCGATTTTATACAATTTCAGACTTCAAAATCTATCTCCTCTGAGGATATATTCGCAAAATGACTCAAATTTTCATCAAGTATTCTCCAGAACATTTGTTAGAGATAAACACGTTTCACTACCCGCCGTGGTTTAAAAAAAATTATATTTAATTTTGTTGAAAAATGAGCCCAAAATCGGCCGATAAAGGGCAATTTTTAATTCAATTTTGTTGAAAAGCAAGCCCAAAATTGGCCGATTAAGGGTGATTTTAAATTTTTATTAAATTTCGTTGGAAATGAGCCCCCAATCGGCCGAAGGCCGATAAAAGGGCATTTTATATTTTGTATTTAATTTTGTGTAAAAATAAGCCCCAAATCGGCTGAAGGCCGATAACAGGAGATTTTATATTTTGCATTTAATTTGTCGAAAAATGAGCCCCAAATCGGCCGGAGGCCGATAACAGGGGATTCAATATTTTTCATTTAATTTTGTTGAAAAATGAGCCCAAAATCGGCCGAAAGCCGATAAAGGAAGATACTATATTTTGTATTTAATTTTGTTTGAAAATGAGTCCCCAATTTTATGTTTTTATCTATTTGAAAAAAATGAGCAGAAAAAATTGCCAAATTTTCAGGAAAATTTTGAAATTTGAAATCAAAAGTTTAACATTTGATTTTAATTTTTGAAAAAATTATCTAATTTTGAAAGAAAATGTAAAAATTCTAAAGAAATTTTGATAATTTTTGAAAAAATTATCTAATTTAGAAAGAAAATGTACAAATTTTATAGACAATTTGAAAATTTTTAAAAAATTGTCTAATTTTAAAGGAAAATGTACAAATTTTATGGAAAAATTGTCGAATTTGAAATTAATTGTCAATTTTTTCAAAAATTATCGAAATTTATATAGAATTTTCAAAAATTGAAAGCAAATGTTAAACTTTTGATTTCAAATTTCAAAATTTTCTTGAAAATTTGGCAATTTTTTCTGCTCATTTTTCAAATAGATAAAAAACATGAAATTGTGGACTCATTTTAACACAAAATTTAATACAAAACATAAAATCCCCCTTTATCGGCTTTCGGCCGATCGGGGGCTCATTTTTCAACAAAATTTAATTAAAAATCCTTCTTTATCGGCCTTTGGCCGATTAGGGGCTCATTTTTCAACAAAATTAAATAAAAAATCTCTTTTTTAAACCACGGCGGGTAGTGAAACGTGTTAATCTCTGAAAAATGTTCTGGAGAATACTTGATAAAAATTTGAGTCATTTTGCAAATATATCCTCGGAGGAGATAGATTTTGAAAGTCTGAAGTAAAAAATCGTCGTTATTTGGCGTTTCAAAATTGTCTCCAGATTCAAAAAAAGCTGTCTTAAAAGATTGACATACTACCGTTACGGACTGTGAAAATTGGAGCTCAATTTGATATACCGTCTGGAAGGAGATAGATTTTGCAATTTTAAAAGTGTCTTATGTAAACATACTGTACCATTTGGTGTGATGGTCAAAATAATTTGTGATGCACTTTTTGCAAGATTAAAGAAAGATCTACAAATCAGCATTTTCGGTTTTTCTCATGAGCTCTTAGTTCTCAGTATATTTCACCGAGGATATGTCAAATCATAGTCGCATACCCCCTTAAATTGACAATTTTTGTCATTTTGAGTACACTAAACAACCATTTTCTGATTTGTACCGCAATTTAAAAATATTTTTTCTAGTATAATTTAATCATGCGGTTTCATTTCCGGGGTCAAAAGTCACTTTCGAGCATTTTTATTTTTCAACCAATCAGCGATCGGCAAAAATTTTGATTTTCGAAAATAAGCAAAATTGAATCTTCAAAAAATTTCTTTTTAATGGTTATCTTGATTTATTTCAAATGTTGATCTTTTCCGTAAATGCTAAAACCGTGTCGTTGTTGACACCACCAAAACATAGAATCGCCTGTTGCACCACATGTGAACGTTGAAGGCTCATAGTTGCTTATACCGTTTCCACAAAGTCGATGATTGCGCATCTTTTGAGTATACTTAATCATGGACTGAAATAATTTTAAAAAATCGGGGAGCCTCTTTTCTCATTCTGGAATCACCAAAAAAATCATATTTTTCTGGGCGGGGGTCTAGGCGTCATTTTTTTTGCTGGATTATTGACAATACATTATAAGCTAAGTTCTATAAAAAACTGGCTTTCAGCCCCGAACTTTTAAAATACAAAAAGCCAATTTAACAAAAAAAATGCATTAAAAACCGTTTTTGGTCATTTTAAGGCATTTTTCGAAAAAATTGTAAGCAGATTCTTTCTTCCTTATTAACATATCTTTCGACCCAGAGGGTCATTTGGATGTTTCAGAGACCTTCAAAATCGGTCCTGTCCGACTTCGGCCACTCTAAATGCATTAGCACCCTTTTCTCGAAACGCGAAAAAACTGTATATCCACCAGTTTAGGAGATACAGTTTCGGCTCATACTGCATCTGAAAGCAGAAGCCTTGTTTGACAATGCATTGGAGAGTTTTTTTTGAAATTTTGATTCGGCGTCTCCTGGGGGCCATGTCAACATTTCATTTTGAATTTTGACAAAATTTTAGAAACCAAAAAAATTGAAAATGCTTCAAAATAATTTTTTCTGTAAATTCAAACACTTTTAAGGATTTTGGTGTAATTTTCACTCGGTAGCGTCAAAAGAAAACAAATTAGCGCACTTTCAATTTAAATGATAAATAGATCAATAAATTTTGTTTTCGTTTTTTGGCCGTCAAAAGCAAAAATTTGAAAAAAAATCTCGTGACGGGTTTTTCAATGGCCAATTATCGCAAAAGTACAAACTCTTGGACAAAGTATAACCTCTAACTAATGTATTTGAGCAAATATCTTGCATCCTTTAAAAAAGGCGGAAAGTGCGAGATAGGGCTCGTTACAATCAAGAAACGTGCTTACAACAACTGACGGAATGATTTTTATCAATAATGTCGATTCCGTGTCCCTAAAGTGCTTTTAAGGTATAACAATGATTTATACTAAATTAACCGGACAGCCGGAATCTGGTTCTCAGTATCACCAAAAAACAGTCCATTTTGGCTCCTTTTTTTAGGGGTCTCAAGTCAAAATGTATCTTTTCCCTGGAGAAATAAAATCATACATTAAAAAACCTACATGAGTTTTGTCTAAGACGATTTGAAATAAGGAAATATAAGTTCAAAAAATGGGTATCGACTGTTTCTAAGCTATTTTGTAGAGAATTTTTTTTCATGGTATTTTAAGACCCAGGTTGTTTTTTTATGAATTTTAAGCCATCTTTCTGATCAGGTTTTCGTAAGTCTTTCTTTGATACACTGTGAAAAAATCAAAGCACAGTACCCGCTTAAAGGGTGGCCGTCCGTGAAAATGAGGCTCTAGAAGCTAATTTTCTCAATTTTATTATTATGTCTTTTTTATTGAACAATATGGAAAGATTACCAAGATTTGGTACTACGTTTTATTTAATAACATGGCTAATAAAGCACTTATTCGATGAGTTCAAAAATATTTTCGTTAAAAAAAGTTGAAAATTTTTGGATTTTTGAAAGTTTAAAACACGATTTACAAAAAACGAGTCAGAAATTTAGACAAAACTCAAACTCGATTTTTTGCACGGTGACTCTTAGCTGCACATTCATCTAAGTGTTTCCAAATGTGTGACTGCTTAAATCCAGGGAGGAGATCATTTGATTGAGACCCCAACAAGAGACGAAAATACTGTTTTTTGGTGATACTGAGACCAAATTCAAGATTTTTATAAAACTTAACTCGATTTTTTGCTCACGTCCTGTCCGGTCTTAAATTTGAGTTCATAAAATCATTGTTGTACCATAAAAACTCAGTGAGGAAATACATTTGAAAAATAATTCCGTATTTTTGTAAGCACATTTTTGATGCGAGCCATCCGTCACTTTCAAATTTTTTTAGGATTGCAAGATTTTTTGCTCAAATACATTAGTCAGACGCGAAACTTTGTCCGAAGTTTGTACTCTTGCAATAATTGGCCATTGAAAACCCGGTTTCCGCTTAAAGTACGACGACCACCCCGCTAACCCTTGTTGAGCCCATATAAAAAAAAAGTTCCGCCAGGGCACCAGAGCCACCAATTGTGGGCTTACTTTTGAAATGTTGTTCACAAGAAAGCTTAAGGCCAGTTGGGAATTTTATTTGTCTCGATAAGGAAGTAATAAGGGGGTCATTATTTTTGTATTTCGCACTTTCATTTCTTAGAATTTAAATTTTGAGTTCTAGAAAACTAAGTGAGAAAGCAAGGTGACCATATCCACGTGATACACGGGTCACAGTTGTCGCTACAATTTTTATCTCTGTCGAAACAATGACAAGAATCTGGCCTACGTCATAGTTTTTGTCGCGTCTTGATTTCAATATCTCAGATAATAATCAAACTATATTTATAAATAAGTCACAAATCTTTGCATTGAAAAATCATGATTTTTGATGAAAAGATGTTTATTTTTCCCTTAAAGCAGATTAATGGCATTTTTTTTCTATTACTTCGAGTACAAATATGGTAATGAAGTACAACTGTGGACGAATGTTTGATTGGTTTAAATTCCACTTTTAATAATAACTAAGATTTGTTCAATGAGTACTTGAAGTTGAAAATTTATTAGAAATTTCCTTCATAAAAGAAATGTCCTGCCTCTAATACCAATAAATTTTATTTCAACTGGTATGCATGCACAAACACTTTCCTAAAAACTGCTAATCTCACATTGATTTGTATGTCCAGTTTCCGAAATAATTTTACAGAAGTGGAAACATAGCGCTTAAACAATCACTGATACATCAACGTCCCGTAATGCCGGAAAAAACATTCGACAGAAAAATTAAATTATTTTCTTGAAACCGAATCTAAATTCTTTATATATGTATTTGAAAACAAAAGATTCCTCCGATACCAGTTTTGCTTTGCTTTTTCGATGATTTTAGGTATGCTGGAGCTCACAATTGGGCTCTGTGCTACCACCAAGGGTTAAGAGGTTATATCTGTCTGATTAATGAAGGACCTTAGGGCAATAAAATCGCTCCAAATGATATCGGGGTGATAATTAAGTGGTACTAAAGAACCCAATCATCAAAAAAAAATTTCGAAATTTTCGCATTTTCTTCGATTTTTTTCTAAGTATTTTTAAAAGATGAAGTTAAAAAATAACGTTTGCTCAAATTTGACCACTAACACTTCAAAATATCGACTTGACGTAAGCCAACTTTCTCATCAGTGTTTCACTGGCTTTCTTTTGAGCCTACTTTCGAAAAAATCGAACACTTTTTTTTTGGAAATTTTTTGAAAATAACCAAAAAAATCATATTTCGAGTTTTAGCTCGAAATTGCAAAAAGCGCTCGAAGACTTTACAATTGTTCTAAGGAATACTTGATAAAATGTGTGCCATTTTGCAAATATATCCTCGGAGGAGAATAGATTTGAAGTCTGAAATTGCGAAAAATCGTTCGGTTTATTTGGCGTTCTATAATTGTTCAGTCGCCGGAATCAAAAAAAGAACTCGAAGGAAGATTGGCATACTCCCGTTACGTGATCTGTGAAAATTTAGAGCTTGATTGAGTATACCGTCTGGGAGGAGATAGTTTTGCAGTTTGGAAAAGTTCACCTCTGTTACGATACTGTAACCTATTGGTGTAATGGGTCAAAAATAATTTGTGATGTTACTTTTTTGCAAGATTAAGGATAGATCTACAAATTAGCATTTTCGGTTTTTCTCATAAGCTTTTAGTTTTCAGGAATATATCACCGTGAATATGTCAAATTATCCAGATATACCCCCTTAAGTTGTGAGGTGTAAAGAATGCATAAGTAAAACAAAATAGTTTATATATTCTCTAAAACCCGTCAATAACAATAATTTGTTCTTAAAGTATGAAAAAATAAGTGGGTAGTATGAATGAGTGTATGATTGGTTCAAAATAATGAAATATGTAAATCAAGTGGTTTGATTGGTTGGAGGCTTTTAGCGTGGGCGTTCTCTCGTCTCTGCATGCTCCAAACTTTACCCTTTGATGGGAAATATAACAATAAATTTTTTGTTTAACGCTTAAAAACAGACAGAGAATAATTTTCAACGAAGAGCGTAGTAAAATATGACAATATTTCGTAGGTTTCATACATTTTCTATTTATTCAATTTTAAACAAAATTGACCGACTAATTCATATTTTAAAGAGAATTTCTGATTTAATTTACCGTCTTAAACAAACAGAGAATAATTTTTTCAACGAAAGAACGTGGTAAAATATGGCAATATTTCGTAGGTTTCATACATTTTGTACATTTCTGTTTTATTCAATTTTAAAGCAAAATTGATCGCGATTTTACAATTTTTGTGGTGAATTGAGAACATGATTTACCAGTTTTTCGATGCCGTACCGGTGAGCATCCCTTCACCAGAATTAAAAAAATTTACTTGCAGTTGACAGAAAAGGTTTTAGTCTCCCGTATTTTTATTCTCATTTATTCTTATCTGCCCGTTATCGACCCTTCCAGTCCAGCTGGAGGGAGGGCTATTTTCCCCAGGCAATTCCAACATTCTTCACCCAACAACCCCCTTAAGGGGGTACTGGTCGCTGGTTTTAATGAGCATTTGGGCTTTGAAAATGATCCAAATTGATTTGGATGATACCAAGTGTACTACCAACCAAATTATCAAAAAAAAAATTTCGTGTTTTTTCGATTTTTTTCATAGTATTTTTTAAGTTCAAAAATAACGTTTGCTTTCAATTTAACCACTAAAACTTTGAAAAATTTCACTTTGTCAAAAGCCAACTTTCTGATCAGTGTTTTTGTGGCTTTCTTTTGATACTAGTTTCAAAAAATCGAAGCAACATTTTTTTCGGAAATTTTTCACGTGACCTGTGAAAAATTTATATTTTGAGTTTGGGGTCGAAATTGAAAAAAACGCTTCTAGAGAATTTTTTATTTGTTCTGTGCTAATGTTTTGCTCGGAATTCGAGTGGAATTCCAAAAATATAACCTAGGAGGAAATAGATTTTTGGTGAAAAAAATGCTTAAAATCGCAAAAAATCGGTAGTTTTCTGCAATTTCTAAAAAAAATATTTTTTTTTTGAAAAAATCGCTTCTAGAGGACCTAAGTTTATAAGTCTACGGGATATGTTATAATTTGAGCTGCTTTCTAAATAAATCCTGGGAGGAGATAGATTTTTGAAATTTGGTCGAGGACACCTGTACTGGTAACGTATCTCAGAGTTAATCGGAAAAAAGTCATGACCAATGGTTTTGACAAGATTAAGGGTAGTCTACAACATGGCTAATCTTAATTGTCTCATAGTTTCTCGGTTAGGCTGATTTCTCATCCGGAAAAGTCAATTCCAGCGACCAGTAACCCCTTAAGAGAGTGCGGTGACGACATCTGAAGGTTGCCAAACAGACTTTATCATCAACCTATTTGTAGGAATTTCGACGAGTATTTTGACTTATATTTTCTTTTAATTTAAAAAAAAATCGGGTTTAGGTAAAATTTTATGTTCTCAATTAGTCAGTTCCAATTTCGTATCTTAAATTTTATCTTAGCATAACAATTTTGTGAATAACTCATTTGACTCTAAAATACTGCCCGAAAAAATAATTAAAATTCAATTTTTCATCGTTTTTTGTAGAAAATATTTTCTAATTTCAAAAAAAAGAGAAATTCACAAGCATTTTCAGACAACCCAAGACAAAATTTTCAAAAAATGGCTCCATCAGATTTAAAGCCAGCCTATGTGAACACGTTGCAGCATTAAATCAAAAAAATTCAATAATAAATGTAGGACGAGATAGCTTTTTAGTGAGTCTTCCAAATTGGCCGTTTTGCACAAACATTTCAAAAAACCTCTCCATTAGATTTCCGTATTCATAATTTTAGACGACTGTCAGATTACAGAGAAGATATGATATCAAACGAAAGAGGAGATAGCTTTTAGTGCTTTTTGGGACGCCTATTAAAAAGTCATTTTCTGACGTACTACATATTAAAAAAATAATTAAATAATTTCTTTATCATGTTTCTCAGAAACCGCCCTTGAAAACAAGCAAAAAATAGCCCCTTAAAGAAATGGGTGACGATAATTTAGCTGTTTTTTACTAGTTTTCAAGTGCCGTTTTGAGAAACCTGGATGAAGACTCAATTTATTCGTTTTTTATGTGTAGGACAACTCTTCAAATGACACCAGTACTTTAAGTCATTAGCTCCGAAAATAGCATTAAGTAAGCCTTTCAAAAATCACTAAAAGCTATCTCCTCTTTCGTTTAATATTATTTCTTTCTGTGATTCCGCGATCGGCGGTAATTTATGAATTCAAAAATTGTGCTGGAGCCTTCTTATGAAATGTATACCTTTAGTGGTCAAAACAGCCAATTTGGGAGACTCACTGAAAAGCTATCTCATATCTACATTTATCATGGAATTTTTTCCATTTATACTGCAAGTGTTAACAAACTTGGCTTAAAATCGATTTAAAAAATCAGTTTTATAATTTGTTTAGTAATAATAATCTCGACGTCTGATTTATAATTTAATATCTTTGAAAAAAACATCTGATAATCTTAGAACTGCCCTGTTAGTCTGCGCGCAGCTCCGACACTTATTCATTGTTCTATTTAAATACAATTCACGTTTATTTTAACTGTCAATCTGAAGCCTGCAGAGGACGCTGGAAAGTTAATCACTGACAAAAAAAAGATTAGGGGCATTTTCAGGATTTTTTAACGTAATTACTACTTTCCTGCAAAAGTGCGCTATTTGCGAGTAAAAATACAGTTTTGATTATTTTTAATATGAATTTGCAGCCTACATCGTATACTGTAAATTGAAAATAGTAATTTTTTGATATTTTCAGTAAAAATTTTGACATATATACTGTCATAACTTATTAAAACTTCAAAGTTTGAATAAAGTTCTCAAAATGCTTGCGTCGAAATAAAAGTGTTCTGCGCTCTATGGCGCCCTCTTTTAGAGCCAAGGCAGAACGAGAAGAATACACGCGAAACGAATGACGTACATCTCCTTCATGGACGTAATATTCTCTGGAAATTATCTGGGAAGATTGTGCATTTTTCAAATATTCAGAATATGGACCGAAAGGATGGATATCCATATAAGCAAGTTTCATTATTAACATAATTTTTTGATTATCTTAATACAATTCAGCCAATTTGCTATACAATTAAAATTGTTTTTTAAACGCATAAAAGGCATTTAATGGGGATAAAAAAATAAAAAGTTTGCGAAAATGACCTCCAGTTTACACACAAAGTACAATAACAAGATGAAATTAACCTTAATTTATATTTGAAACTACCTCATATAAACTTTGAATGATTTGCTATTGCTCTGTCTAAGAATAATTATAATTTTTTTTACAAAATTCTCTAGTAAAATGGCTCCACAACAATTTAGGATTATTTTATTTCTCGGTCAAGGTCAAGTCAATTTCGTCGTATAAACTTGAAAGTACCACCAAAATAATCGAAGGGTCGACTTTTTCATGAAAATATTAGCAACTATGGGTCAATTATGTACTTAAAGGTCACTAAAGAGCAAAATGGTCAGATTTTACAGAGAGATTTTTGCTTTTAGCCCCTTTTAGTACATAATTGACCATAGTTGCTAAATTTTATAAAAGTCGACCCTTCCGATTCTTTTAGGTACTCACAAGTCTTAAGATGAATGGTATTTGATATACTCGCTGATAATTTTGCCGACCAAAATGACCTTCGAGATTTTTGAGGAATCTCACTGTCTCCTATAGTACATCACTTATTATAATAGTCGATACACCATATACGTAATTGAAAAAGTACTCAATTACGTCAAAAACAATTGTTGATGACTTTAAAACATTTTTAAGACTTTTTTCCTCATTACACAAATTCCGAATAAAATCACGTGACGAAATAATTCGAAAATAAGGTTTGAAATATGTCATAATAAATCCCTATTTCTTGAAAAATAAAGTCACGTGACGTTTTTGGAAAATGCCGTTATGTTTAAAATTCTTAGATTATGTGTTATGAGTCCTTAAATTTTCGGCGTAATTTGAGGTACTATTTGTGTACTTTGAACCAAAACCTTATTTCTTAATTTGAAGGTCACGTAATTGTTTTTGAACTTTGGTTGTAATGGAAAAAAGTCTTAAAACTTCTCAAGAACCTCTTCACTTTCTTCAAAATGTGATTTAAGCAATTTTGAAAAAAAAAACAGTACCATTTTGGCCGAACTTATTTCTGAATATACGGTCACTTGATCATTTTGGCTATGGTGTAATGGAAAAAATTTATTTTATGATCACGATGAAGGTGTTATTTAGTGATTCCAAAATTTTGCAAAATAAGTACTGTAATACAGTAAAAATTTTCAAAAAAAAACGCACAAATGTCAATTTGTTTTTAAGGTCATCGATAACTTTATAACTGATCTTGTCATTAATGATTAAGCGTCGTAAAATACGATTAAATGGTGAATGGCAGCTGGATGGCAAGAAATCAAGTCTACGAGTTAATAATCAATTTGAAATTAACCAAAAGTATAAAAAAACTAACTATCTGCAATCAGACGGCTGAGAACAATTTTGAAATTTTGGTTGGAAATATATCTGGCCCGATCTTTCGCAAAATATTATGAAATATAACACACAATGTCAAATTCACATTTATTCATGCATGTCGTTCAGACATTTCCCGTCATAATTTATTAATATCATGTTCAGAGGGAGTGAACAAACCGAGAAAGAGAGATATCAGTGTAGTGTAGAATAGGGATTTAGCGATGGGTGAGAATAGAGGCCGGCCTGTTTGGCCTATCAGGAATTATAACAGGATAAATTTAATTTAGACGTGAAATTGAAAGAAATGTATACAATTTTTTAAAATTACTAGTACATTACAGAAAAATGCAGCCGATTCACAGTATAGCCGATTAAGTATCTTGCCATCTAAAGGACAAGTTGAACAAGTTAACAACGTGTGAAATCCGCAAATATAGATNCCCAAAACAATTATTTTTTATGAAATAAAAATGATAAGCAAAAAAAGTTTTGCCGTTTGTACCTTAGTATGCATGAATTAAAATAATGCGTAGAGATGATTGGCTCATGTCAAATCTTTTTTCCTTCAGCATATACGTTGAAACCAATCAGCCGACTGCATCATTTCTAACAAATTCAGCCTCATTTGCATCCGGCTTCCCGATCCTACTTATCCTAAGCTCAAGAATGATCGTCACTAAAGCCGAGTTAAGGGGGTGGGCGTCGTAATCTGGTACCTTTCAATCCCGCCTCAGAATAATTCTAGGGCAGTTGTGAAAAATCTGAGGATACTTGTTTGTCCTTCGTCTAACGATTACACATCTCAAACTCAAAATTGTTACATCACACCACCAGGTGCTGAGTTAATTCCAGAACACCAAAGCGTTTTTTAAAAGTTATACTTCTATTAGGCCTAACATACAAAGCGTCAGAAAATTTACACAGAGTACGGGAAGAGTAAGGTCACTAATAATGTTCGTTCCATTTTTTTGAATTTCGCTCTTGAAATTTTCTAGAATCACTTTGAACGCCGATTTTACAATTTCGTCTTCAAAGTGATACTTCTCCAGACTGATGTTCAAAATAAGACCGGTTTCTCGACTCAGGTAGTGAAATATAGTGTCGTCAATATGTTCGTCTCGGAATTTTGAATTTATCCTAGAATTCTAGAAATATGACTATAAGTGAACGGGAAATGAAAGTTCGAAAAAAAAGTTCGTCTGATTGGAACAAAGTACCATCAAATTGAAGCTGAGATTTCATTGATCAAAAAATTTGCTGGCAGCTAATCGACATTTTGAACCAATCAGCGTCAAATTCGATAATTAGGTTTAACATTTTTGCTTAAAAATAATTGAAATTCTAGAACTTCGATTAGACATTTTGATAATTTTAATGTCATGCATTGTTTTAGGCGGTCATTTACACAATAAAAAATGTTCATATCATGGTAGAATACCATTTTATGCGGGTTAAAGCAAAAAATATTCGAATTTTGAAAAATTCTAGATTTGTTCTAGATTGTTTTGAAAAAAAAATGGCCACCATGAGATTTCTTGAGTCGACTTTAGCTATAACCGATATAATGTATCATAAATTAATTCTATAAAGGGCTCAAAACATTACGACGCCCACCCCCTTAATCCACTTTTTATAATTCTCACTCAAACTGAATTAAATATATACCTGGCTACAAAATGAACCACTTTTTACTGGTTTTGCGCTAACACCTGCGATATATTCCTTTAAAAAGTTTATTTGTAGTTAATTTTTTATGCTGGGTACTAAATGAACCGTAGCTCAAATCAACTTCTCCCGAAAATCCATATCTTCCACCCTGATGGATGGTTTTGTCAAGAAATAATTTTCTTCTACGACAGTTAGAAATGATCGGAATATTTTTTTCAGAAATTAAACTTCCGTATGAGTCATTGACTGAGCGTATAAACCCGGATCTCGCCACTATTATGTTTTTCATGATAAACGCTATCTGAAGCTATCTTTGTAGCTATAACTCAGATTTAGAAGCGTTTCTATCTTTATCGTCGGTTTAAGTTGGTGTAATCTTCATCCTTTTTGCAAAGTTTTGTGAACGGTTTCATTAAAACGTGTTTGAAAAGCTCTAAAAAATATTGAATAAAAAAATCAAATTTTTCATTCGAGATAAAAACCAGAAGCCACAAACAGAAACCATTTTCTAATCACGAGCGGTTTAGATCAACGCTGTGTGGCAAAACACATGTGGTTACCTGATTGACCAGTTCAAACCAAAAATAAAATAAATTTCGCCGAAAAATAACTTTTGATACAAATTATAGACTAAACGCCATGTAATGATGGAAAGCATTCAAACAATCTCGGTATATTCCGATATGTGATATAAATTATATTATATAATATGTTACAGATAATATGGAATTTCCCGCTAAAAAATATTTGCTGTTCTGGAGTGATAAAAAGATGAGGTAAAATCTGCAACAGCTTTTATGCGAGATCTAAATATTTTGATGTTTAGCAGATTAATTCCGCTTATATTCAAAATTATCTACGATTTGTGTTTCCTGGATTTTTACTACGATCACTGAATTCACAGATTAACGTTTGATTATTTTTGTTATTTGATTGCATTCAATATAATTAGAGATTCAATTAATTTACGTAACGTCTGTAATGTTTTATGAAAAAAAATCATAATCACAATTTTTTCATGGCGGCTCCTTTTTTTACACCAGATGGAATCAACATAACAACACTGCTTTCTTTATAAAGGCTGTCCTGAAATTAAATTATATTAATTGATCGAATAAAACATTCATTCTGCCCAAAAATTAGAAATTTGTGCATTATTTCACCAGGATTTAAAGATTTGCGTAAAAATTCAATTTGACTCACGAGTTTTATGGTTATCCAGTTTCAAACTAAAGTTCCTCTCAATAGTAAACCTCAGTAGTGTGGCAGAAGATCGGATTGAATCGACACCTGCCGACCCCTGGTGGAGACTCCACCCTGTTCAAATTTCGGCTTATGAAACCAACTTATCTGATTGAGTTGTTAAATATCTTGAAATAACCACAAATATCTGAAAAACCTTTTCAAAAAAATAGGTCTTAATTCAAAATGAGTTTGTGAGGAAAAAAATTGGCAAATGGTCGGATTCGGACAAATTTGTTGCCGATTATTCTTTGTATATGTGAGGTCATTTTGAGCTATCTAAGATAGCCTATCTTAGAATTTCATCCGATGAGTCGTTTACGGAAATATATCCTGTTCTCACCCCTTTACAATACGTATTGTACAATACAAAATCGTTTTTGATTCAAAGGGGTAAGAACAAGATATACAGTGTGAAGTTCAGAACACCCTATTCACTACTGAAAAGCACTTTGGTTTGGGAAAATGTATCTAGCTATCGAAAACTTTTTTCTCATGTTGACTGAATTTCATAAGATTTTTGACCGCCGATATTGACTAAATTTTTTAACCTGTTTTTTCATATATCGATCAGGAGCATGATTTTATAGCGTATCTATCAAGTTCAGATAATCATTGAGATCATTTGGCGAATATCTGATAACCACGATGCGAAAATTACACGGGAACTAAATAACCGTTCATTATCATTTAGCTCCAAATATTAACAAACTTATGGTTTTTAACAAAGAAATCTAACTATAACAAAAAATTTCTCGGATGTTTTTATTTTGAACCAGATTATATTATTTTAACAATGTTAATTTCATATTCAATTTGATGTTATTTTGTCTTGATTTTGAATTCTGATTTCAAAGCCATTATCCAATAAAACATTTTTTATCATCTGAAATTTTATCATGAATGACATCACCGTCAAATTTTGTTAATAATTATACGGCAAACCCAGCGGACCGTTATTTGGCATACGATTACCGTATTACGGTACCCATAAAAACGGTATGCTGCATACGGTATTCGGCATACCGTATTCGGCATACCGTATTTAGAGTAGGCCCCACTTGGGATAATTATGCACTTGGGACCAAATCACACTTGGGACCAATATTCACTTGGGTCGAAAGTAAAATGTTAAATGTACAGGGGGAGACCCCATTTTGCCAGCCTAATATCGCCGAAATAACCATTATTGCCAAATTTGCCAGTATCGCCGAAAAAGCCCACGCAATTCGAAAATTTTCAGTTAAAATACTTCCAAAGTGGCAATATCGCCGAATTGCGTTGGCGTTTGAAATTTTTATTACAAATTTCTTTGAGTGCGTCATGAACCACCTTATTTTTTAAGATTTAATATCACAAATCTTCTTTTTTTGAATTAAAATTCTATTAAATTTGGTGGAAAACTTAATTCTAAGCATTTTGGTGATTTACTTTATTTATACCAATTGTTAAACTCCTTATAAAATTGAAAACTTTTTCAAATAAGGTCGTCATTTCGAACGCCTACGTTTTTTTTCATTTTTGAACGGAACACTTTATTTCTGTACCAATATCGCCGAAAGTGTCTAATAATAAAATTTTTGGCGATATTTGGTCTCTCCTATACAGCATTATTTCCAAAAAATTAAAAAATAACGAAATTGATGAAAAAATCAATACATTTTTTCTTGAGTTTTACGATTATTTTTTATTTGATTTGCCGGAGCATATCCGCGCTTATCATCACTGTTGATTCAACAGTCAGAAGTTCTGAAATTCATTAAGAAATCAGTTTAACTAATCCTTATTTAAGAATAAATTTATTAATTTTTTTATTAAAAAATGGGCCAACTTCAGAAATTTCAAATAATGGCCGTGGTTAAAATAGTTTCATCAGCAAAATAGTCTAAATCATTGTTTAGGGGCTGGTCGTCCATAATTGGGGTCAAAAACGAATTTTATTGAGATAATTTTTAGGAGAACATAGAAAAATACGAGAAAATTTGTTGTTTCGCCTCACGCGCGAGGCCCTAGAGTCAAGAGTCTAGACCCGATTTAAACAGTTTTTTTGGGGAATTTGGAGTCAAAATAAAAAATATAATGATAAAATAATAATAAAATAATATAATATAAAAAAATCAGATAAAAGCTGTCGTTTGGAGATGTGCATATACTATGCGGTTTATTTTAAAGTGCAATAAATGTTTTATTTTCAAAACCCGCGGAAGACTAGGACGAGTCATTCGTGACTTTTTATTTTTCCTCATTGCAAGATGTTTGTTCCAATATATTATAGGTAAATATTTTTTGTTCTATATGCTTGATATAGCGTCAATCTCCAAATGAAAACCCCGATTTCACTCAATTATGGACGACCACCTCCTTGAACCATAAAAACTCAGGGAGGAGATACATTTTAAAAAATAATTGTTTCACTTTTGTAAGCACGTTTCTGATGAGACGAGCCATCCGTCACTTTCGATTCACTTTCTGATTGAATATATCAAAGAGAGGTAAAAGTTGGTGCAACGATTTGTACTTTTGTGACAATTCGCTATTGAAAACCCCTTAAAATGCGACGACCACCCCCTTAATGCGTATATTTCGAAGTTGTTTTACGAGATGATATTTATCGGCCTACAAATTGAGAGGAATGTAATACATACAAAATATGTCGGTTTTCTGCTAGATGTTTAATGAACTCAAATTTTATGCAGGTTTAACCGCGTTCAAACCATAAATATCTTCAAATAATCTCATGGGAAAATCCCTCGCCAAAATTAAGATGACGGAAATGTTAAAAATTACGGAGCAGCTTCTAACGTTTATCATTTTCTATTTATTTTTGCATTAATTATATAATCTCGGACGGAACCTAAGGAGGTACTTATAGCGGTTCCAAAATAAAGACACGGAAGTTATTGAGCAACGAAGCTTAAATTTATTATAAAGTATTACTCAACTCTTGTATTAGAACTCATTATGATTATTCATTTTCAATTATGCGAACGTTTTCGTTTATTCATTATCAAGCATTTAACATTAAGAGTTTTACACAGAAAAAGTACACAAAGTCAAGTTCAGCGCAGATCTAGAATTTCTGAAAAATCATTATGATTAATTAAATACATATCTATTACGAATCGTAATTTACGATACTTGTTGGGGCTTTTATGCCACTTTTTTAGCCAACATTTTTATTTAATTTGGCTTATTATGAAAACGACTTATTCGATTGAGTTCTTAGAACGCTCAAACTAAGCAGAAATATTAAGAAAAATATAAATTAACAAAAAAATGGTTTCAACAAAAACTGAAAATTAAACAATTTCAGTAATCTCGGAAAAAAAAATGGTCCGATCTTCTATTAAATTATTCACTAGATATTTGTGCTCAGTTTGAGCAATCTAAGAACTCAATCGTATGAGTCGTTCTTAAAGGAATAATATAAAAAATTTCGCTAAAAAGTGACATAAAAGCCCCAGCAAGTATCGTAATAGATACCGTTTGTATGTCCACCATTAAAATCGACCTATAGAAATACTGAATAGATTTTTCTGAAACTTTTTGAGGCAAATTATAAACCAATGTCACGTGATAAAAATAACGCAATTTTTTGTATTTTAAGTATTTAATTATTTTAAAACAAATGAAAAATTTGGAGTTTTTGGTTCGACGCTACTAATTAGTAAAATTGACACAATTCTTGTAATAGAAACAAAATAATCAAATTTATGGTTCTTTGGCAGTAACATATTTCCCAAATCCCTTTAAATTGAAAGTATTTCTGAAAATTTTAAAGATACAGCATCAATTCGAATCATTTTATATAAAATTTTCAAAATTTAAACAAAATTATAAAAAATGATAAATTTATATTATAAATTACATAAAAAATATTTTTTTTCGAAATTTTACCGGTGGTTCGAAAGGTCGACAACTTTTCCGGGTCGAAAAACCTGTATATAATTTAAAAAAAAACTTTCTTTCTTTCTTTTCTCATTATTAACCAAAATAACGCACATAGGAGACTCATTACTTAATTTCTTCAAAAATTCACAAAAAAATCAAAATGTTTCATAAAATACATAATCTAAGGTCCCTCTTGGTGACCAGTATGTAGGTTGAACAAACATTTTGCTCTCTTGTCTATCTTATTTTAACTTCCTAAGTTTGTGAAATATTTTGATAATTAATCAAAATCTAGTATCAGACACGTGCACTGCACGAGTGGTAGGGTTGCTTCAAACTCATAATTCTAATCGATACGAATTTTTGAGCATACGAGTTACTCTAAAAATTAAACCTAAAATTTACAAAAAACCAGCATATAGAAATTAAAAACAAAATGTTGCTTAATTAGCGGCAAGTTGGCGCTTTTTGTGAGTTTTTAACAATTTCAAACCCATTCTTGAGGCACAACTCATAAAAATAATTTTAATGTACAACACCTCATGACCAAACACCTCGGTAAGCGGGGTGATTAAGTCATGGAACTGCGTTTCTGAATTTTTTGTACATTCAAATCTTTTATCAATAAAGTTTTATTATTATCGAAAAAAGCGATCATTTCCTTAATTTATCATCCGGCTTGATTATCGACTCGGGAGAGCAAAATGTTAAGTGAAAAACAGCGGGCGGTCACAAGCACAATTCTAGGTCACAAAAAACGAACCATTTTGCAGTGTCTAATATTTGGCTAATAATCATCTTAATCATTCTTGGATAATCTTAATAATATTTGGCTAATAATCATCTTAATTATTTGTTTATTAGTATTATATGTTTTAGATATATTTTATACTATCGAACATTTTCTGTCCGCCTCGAATCTCGACGCTCCTGACTTAATTGATTCAAATATCGATTTTGTCACGAAAACCCCATTTTTTGGTCCGCGGTATTTAACCTGCAAAGTTATTTGATAGATGTCCGATCCCAATTTCGAAAATAGCCAAAGATCTCAGAAACAACGCCGCATTTTAAAAATACCTTTTATCGACCAATCAAATAACTCGATTGATTTATCAATATATGATCTGAATATTCAAAAAATTTAGTGAAATACATTGTAATAACAGTATTAAAAGCTGAAAAATTAAAAATGAACGATATCTATTACGGTACATGCTGAGTCTTTTATGCCACTTTTCAACTTTCGGTAGTTCGTGTTAATAACAAGAAGTACCCAAATTTAAAAAGTGGAATAAAAGGCCTAGCAAGTACCGTAATAGATATAATTTTAACGATCGAAACATATAATATATCAGCGTAGGGTGACGCTCAATCGTACGGTCTGAAAACACTTGACTACATATATTTTCTATTGGCTCATCTCGATCATACACATTTTAAAGCAAATTAATGCCACTTCTAGTTTAAACTTTATCATAAGAAGTTTCTTCATTATTTTTGTCGAGAGGATCTGAGAGATTTTTGCGAAAATAGAAGGTGTAATTAAGCACTGTATTTTCCAAAAAATAATTTTCGAAAACAATGACCAATTTTTTGTTATCAGCGGGCAATAACACATACCGAGCTAGTTTGACTTAGCCTCATCTTCATTGAATTACGATTTTTGCAATAAATCTTATTTTTCAATTATAAGGTCACGTGATCTTATGCCGATTATATCATTAAAAAAAATTAAAAACTATACTTTCAATTAATGGGCAGAATTTTTGTGATATTTACGGTTATATAAATTTCGTTGAAAATTTAATAAAATAATGTAGTTTTAATCGACCACTAATTTGGCTTTTATAAAACAGAAATAAATTCCATTGTGGCAATTTTCGTGGTTACGAGAATTTTTATTCTCGCCCCTCTCGTTCTTATAATCCTTGTAAATTAAGGTTCCGTTTTTTCACGAGTCCCTCTTTATCTACTTATGGGTAATTCGCCTGCATATTTCGAAGCGAACGTTTGTAATAATTTTATCATTCAAAAATAGAATTTTTTATTCAGATTTTATTCAACAATTTTATTAGTTTTAGCTCCTACGATATCCTGCCCGATTCTATCGGAGAAATTTTAGACCCAGTAATTACTGGTTGGACCAACCAAGTTAACCTAAAGAATTTATGGGGTTTATCAACAGACATTTATTTCAGTTGGTCAATTCTGGGGAGATTAGGCTGTTATCGGTCTTTTTCGACCTCCTCGGTTGGTCGATACGTAGTAATATTTAGGTTAATTGAAGGGTTGCGATCATTAAATCTAGCCGAACCAATTTGGTAACGAAATTCAAAAGCTCAACATTTTGACCGAAAATGCCATTTTAATACAAAATTCCAAAATTTTCACAATAATTTGTCCAAACTTAACTAACTACAACCTAAAAGACGCGCATAATTTGGTTTACAGGTGAACTCATATCTATTATGGTGATACTGGGTCTTTTATGCAACTAGTAATATTTGGCTACTTGATGTTATTTTCTGTTGCATAAAATGAACTAAATCTGATGAGTAATTGAATCAAAAATGGTACTTCCAATTTAAATTTTGGCGCCCTCTAGTGAGAGAACAGATTTGTGCAGAGCAGCGAGACCCCTATGAAACCTTTTTGGCCAATTAAGTTTAACCTTCAATTTTCACGATGCCAAAATTTTTTTGATCGTCACGTCATCAAAATTTACCGATTTTTCGTATTTACAGTATTTAATTATTTAAAAACAAATGCCTAGTCGGTAACTCTTGGTGCCCGTTGGTTTTGCGGCTGCGATGCCCATGAAAGCTGGAATGAAAGCCATTTAGTTTAATGCATTTTTGTATATTTTTTTATTTTTTTAACGAAAAAATAAGCTTCAAATTTTGGTTTGAAAATTTTTTGAAAGTGGCCCAGCAAAATTTTCCAGTTGCCGGTCCTTGCTCAAAACATAAGTTCTTAACCCTTGGAATCACAGAGCCGATATATCGGCTCAAGCCTACCTAAAACCTTCTAAAATTGGCAAAATGAATGTCACAGAATTGTTTCTTCCGAATACATTATAAAGAATTTTGCGGTGATTCCAAAAAAAATACTAAATTTTTTTTGAGATATTTGGTTCGAATATTACGGNCGAGAAAAGGATAGATTCCTGTACAGTATCTCCTTATACATGTAATCATTATACCACTCATATTATCATTTATAGTCTGCGAAGTGAATCAACGTTATCTATTATACAGAACTTTTGGCTATGAAATAAGCCTATAACTATATATAATAGTATCAATATTGACTACTCTATATTACCATTTGAAAATAATTAATAAACTCAGTATCAAAATCCTATAGAAAGGATAATAGGCCATAAACTCAAGCTAGCAAGAAATCACAGAAAAATTTTTCAAAAATAAATAAATCGGTGAACAATAAGGCTCTGCGCGTAGCCTTCAGTGTAAAAGTTATGTGGTTTAAATTTATGTAGTGAAAAATCCAGAGAGGACATGCATCTTGCTTGAGGAACCGTCAAAATAGGAGCATAAAGGTTTTCCTGCTCATTTCAGCCCGTGCATGATTATTCCAATATTTGATAAAATTATTCTTTCATTTCTCCTTAATGTATAACTGTTAAAAAGATCGAAAATTTATTAACATTTCTGATAAATGGAATATCGTCTCTGTTTCGTACGAAGTAAAAAACATCAATCGACAACACGCTACAATTAAAAAAACTAACCTATTTTTTCATCCCATGTATGTTTATTTAATAATTTCAATTCGAAGCGATGTTTACTTCAAAATGTTTGCTCAGGGGTGCTGTGCTCGAATAATTTACCATCCCATTTGGCATAGGCCTTGTCGTTAGACAATAAAACCCGTTTTAATGTTTCAAAACTGTTAAAATTATAAGGTATTTCTCCTGCCTTCCTTAATTTTCGACCATATTGCTCGATAAACTATTAGCGAACCAGGGACTCGAGGGATTTATAATTTCAGATTAGCCAGTTTTGTAGAATAGCCTTCCAACTTGCGAAAAAAATTGCCAAAACTTTTTTGTATGACCACGACTCTTCACACATCAGCACGAGCACAGAGACGTCCTACCAACAACGTCGAAATTTCCTACTCCTCTGAAGGTGTTATATATATTGATATAACCGTTACATTTTAACTATATACCTGTATTGAGTTACGATACAAAAACTTTGTAGGAGCGCTTTTTGTCGAAAGTGTCTATTATCTATTATCATCTAGAATTAACGTACATAAAAAACCGTCTCAAAATACCGGTTTTGGACTTTTTTAATCGGAAAATCTATCTCCTCCTTAGGTTACAATTTCAAAATTATCAAAATCTTTTGCAAGCCTAGCTCTAACAACAGAAACTTTGTAGGAGCCGTTTTCTGCAATATATTTTGCGACCAAAACTATATAAATATGGAAATTTATTCAAGGTCACGATGAAAAATCTCCGAAAAAAAACTGTGCTTCGATTTTTCGAAAAGTGAGGCCTCAAAAAGAAGAGGGCTGAGAAAACACTGAATGAGAATAGTTGGCTTACGTCAACCGATATTATTGAAGTTCTTAGTGGATCAAATTTGACACAAATCGTTATTTTTTGACATACATTTTGAGAAAAATAACTTAAAAAAAATGAAAAAAACGCAAAATTTTCGAAAATTTTTTTGTTGTCATTTCCGGGTTGTTTTAAATGCGTTCCAAAACATAAACAATGGATTTGGTGCATTTTTATGACATAATAACTGCAGAAAATGTAGGAGCAGGGATACCCTTAAAGAGTGCATCCATAAGAAGATTTTTAAAAATATTCACCAGAGGAAAAGAACCTAAGTTATTTTCCGAAAAATATTTTTCGGGATCTACATAGATTGAATCTTTAATTGTGGTCTACAACTCTGGGCACATTTATACTAGTAAACATGAAACGCATCTATATGATTAAACTTCGTAAATCTTGTAAATTTATGGACTGCGATTTTTTTTGGATTATCTGTAACATTTTGTACTTGTAGTCTGAAACACAACATTTTTGTACAAGGGCTTTATTATTTTCAAAATATAAATTTCGGCGCCTGACGTCCATTAAAAATAGTGAACTTATTATAGGACATAAAGGCATTCCCGGTTTTTTTACTTTCCAAATTCCAAACCCTTTTTTATACTTTCATATGGTGTTAACAGCGATGGTCACTAAATACTTGTATATGGTTTAGTTTATGAATGACCGCGCAAAATTTTAAAAGGTTATTTTGTAGAGGATTGAGAGAGAGTTTAAGAATTTGTACGGGCTGGAAATTTAATTTAATTTAAAGTAATTGTCTTCAATGTTCAAAATAATCCTTACTTTTATTCTATTTGAAGAATAATTATATCCTTATTATTATTTAAGTAAGTGGTTACTCTTTAGCAGTCGTAAGTGGGAGTTGTACATTTATTTAGCTTTTGCATTTCGTAATTTGGCAATTTCAAGGCCTACTATTGCCCAATTAAAACGATGTCATACCTGGCGAAAATTCTGACTACAAAATATTTACTTCATTCGCACATTCTGAAGATGATTTGAAAAATCGAAAGCTAATAAAAAATGAAGTTTTTCTATAAAAATGCATGATACATCTCGCAAACCCCTTTACAATTTTCAAATTTAAACTTCAAAATTTTGAAGGGTCAAAGCAACTGCGAACACGATAACTTTCTAAATTTGAAATATTGTTTCATCTTCATAATCAAGTAGTAGTTTATCTTAACCATTTTGTTCCCGTAAAGATTTGTAATTTTTTAAAGTTAGTTTTCGACCAGTTCTTATCATCATTGACCGAAAATGGGCTTAAAGACGACTTTAAAAGCCACACTTCACATTTTAACGTCTAAAATGAGGATTAAATTTTTTGAGGATATTGGATAAAACATTTTTTAGAAATAACTTTGGTTTTAAAGATTTCAAAGAGTGGTACACCTGACATCCTGATTTCAGATATTTTGAAATGTAATAATACCCAGATGTTCAATAAGAATAAAGATCGCAAATAGTTTAATTGAGCTCATAACGCACCAAAATTCTTAACCACCGTATTCTGGTAAAGTTTCGGTATATTAAGATTAGGAATCCTGAATCAGGATCTCAAGGCTTGGCGAATTATTTTCGAAGCTTTTATTAGTCAACGCCTTATTTCTGGTGCTCTTATTGATCAATCTAAGACGAGATCTGTCGGCCTGGCGATTTTGCGTTCGCGTTTTACCAATAGAGAGCCCCGGAATTAACGACATTGCCCCATTAGAGATGTTACATGTCCTGACACATGATTTTTTTTTCTTTGCTTTAAGTTGAGGGAATAAAATTCAATTAAGACAGGCCAGTATAATTTTTGCAAATCTTAGAACGAATAAATAAGATTGTTTTTCAATTGATTGATTTTCGAATTCTTATACGGAATTTAGAGAATACGCCATTTTATAAACGAAAACAAAATGATCCATTTTTAAAGTCGGAAATTTTTTGTGAAATTCAACATTCAGCGTAAAAACTAAACAAGTTTAAAAAATCATTCATCGAATCAAAATGAGCGGTTATTATCATCGATTTCCATTAAATGATACTGGGGACCCAATACACCAATGTTTTTTCAAAGAAAAAATCGGCGATATCGAACTTCGGAGTATGGAGACAGAAATAAAAGTGATTGTTTCAAAAACGAAAAACGCGTAGGGGTTCGGAAATTCCGAACTTCGGAATGACGTCATAATTTGAAAAGATTTTCAATTTTATAAGGAGTTTACAATTTCGGCGAATATTGCACTGACATGAACAAGCTAAAAATTGTTACACTGCGTAGGTCAGACCTACTAGTCCCCCTGTATAAGGTGGTCAAGCAAAAAACTCAAATAAAATTATGTGTCACAACCAGGGATCGGCAAAACTTGATCGGATTGGAACGTATCTTTTTTTTCGATACGATCCGATCCAATGTAATCGTAATTTTGGGATCAGTTGATCCGAGCCGATCCAATATGATTAAAATGTAGGGGTCAGTTGATCGATCTAATATGATCAAATTTAGGGGTCAGTCGATCCGATACGATCCAATACAGTTATTTTTGATGCTCGAGTCGATACGATCCAATTAAAAAAAGCTTTAAAATAGATAGGTTTCGAAAATCGAACCATATCGAGAAAAGTCGATACGTATCGAAACTCGAACCATATCGGAAAAGCCGATATCTATCGAAAACCGAACCATATCGGAAAATCCATACGTAGAAAATCGAACCATATCGGAAAAGTAAATATGTATCGAAAATCGAACTATATCGGAGTAGATACGTATCGAAAATCGAACCATATAAAGTCTTGAAACGAACATATCGGAAATGATACGTATCGAAAATTGAACTATATCGGAAGTATACGTATCGAAATCGAACATCGGAAAATCACTATAAAACGAACATACGGAAAAGTCCATACGTATAAAAATCGAACCATATCGGAAACGAAGAAACGATCAAAAATCGAACCATATCGGAAAAAGTCGATACGTATCGAAAACCGACCATATGGAATAGTTCATACATATAGAAAATCGGAACCATATCGAAAAGTTAATCGTTCGAAAATTAAACTATATCGGAAAATGGTCGTATACGAGTATCAAAAAATTCGACCATATCAAAAAGTAGATACCCGTATCGAAAATTGAAACTATATCGAAAAAGGTCATACGTATAAAAATCGAAACATATCGGAACAGTTCCATACGTAAAAAATGAACCTTGAACGAAAATTACGAATCAAATCGAACCATATCGGAAAAGTCGATACGTATCGAAAACCGAACATATCGGAATAGTTCATACATATAGAAAATCGAACCATATTTCTTTCCGAACGGAACTCCATCTCAAAAACGCTTACTATCTCTATAGCGCGTGTTCGAATCCCACTGATGTTTGTCTAAGTCATTGTCTTAGTGATTGCTTGAGTGATTACCACATCGATAACATTTAGCGGTTCCATTGTAAAGACCCTTGCCTATAATAATATTCAAGATAATCACTAAGGCAACATTAGTGGGATTCGAACACGCGCTATAGAGATAGTAAGCGTTTTGAGATGGAGTTCCGTTCGGAAAAGGATATCGGAAAAGTAGATACGTATCGAAAATTGAACTATATTGGAAAAGTTGATACGTATCAAAAACCGAATCATATCGGAAAAGTCGATTATTATAAGTCAATTTTGACAAAATAAGTTAAAAAACTATTGAACCTACGATTAAATTTTAGCCCCTTCCGATAACGATCGGATTCAATACAGTTAAAAAAAAATTTCCTCCGATACGATCCGATTCATATCCCTTTAACACCTTTTTAAATCTGAGAGATGTGGGTTGAAAAGCGGCCAGGGAGCCAATCCTAACACTCCTAAGACCAGGCTTCCAAAAGGATGCATCCCCGCCGATTTTTCTATCCCTATCCCTATCCCGTTTTATCCCTCAAAACGGGATAAAAACGGGATAGGGATGAAGGGATAAATTATCCCCTTTTATCCCGGGTCCGGATAGCCTATAATATACAGTAAAACTTCTGAAGAGTGTTTATATTTATGATATGCAAAAAGGGGATAGGGATAGAAAAGGATAAAAAGGGGATAGGGATAGAACGAGATAGGGACGGAAAAAGGGATAGAAACGGGATAAAAAGGGAGATGGGGATAAAAGGGGGATGGGACTTTCCATCCCTATCCCTCTATGGCTCTGAATTTTCCATCTCTATCCCATCCCTATCCCCCTCTATCCCCTCGGTTTATCCCTTCTATCCCTACTTTTGGAAGCCTGCCTAAGACCCTCCTAGCCACTCATGAGGCCGCTTTCAGCCCACATCTCTCAGATTTAATAAAAGGTGTTAAAGGGATATAGTTTTATTTCAGCTCTCCTCGATTCCGATACGATTTTTATTTTCCTCATGCCCATTCCCTGGTCACGACAGTATTATCTACAATATTATCTTATCTTAATAGATGTGCATAAATTAGATGTGGCATAAATTTTCAAGTAAAAATTTTTTGGTTGCAATATTTTGAGGCAAAATTATGTTTTCTCTTTTTTTTGCTCATTTGAAATGCATGAGTAATGTGTCGCGGTAAACCAACGTTATAATGATGAGTTTCTTCACAACCAAAAACTTGAAAATAACTTGAAATAATTTATTCTCAAGGTCGTGTGTTCTGTTAGATCTTTAAAATTAGAGATTAATTTGTCATTTTTTTCCCAATTTGAAACTTAACCCCTGGAATCACAGAAAAAAAATTTCCGCCAAGGCACCAGAGCCGATATATCGGCTTTACTTTGGACGTGTTAACAGAAAGTCAAGGAAGTTGAAGCCCCAATAACTTTGCAATAGAAAGTTGAAAAGTTATATTTTTGCATCAATCAATTCAAATTCTAGAATTTTGATTTTTAGTTCTAGATAATATAGTTGGTAGACCAAGTGTTGCATATCACGTGAAACGTGCTCATCGTAGTCTTCACAAATTTTATTTTAATGGGTACCAACGCACAAGTATCTGCCTTACATCACACAATTTAATCGATTAGATCTATATATGATCAATCGAAAGTTATTTTTAAAAAAGTAAAAAAAAAATGATGAAAAAATCACAAATTTTTATGAAGAATGGCTATTTTTTCAAATAAAAGCAGATAATACACTTTTTATTATTATTTTCAAGTTGATATAGTAATCAAGTGATATTGTGGACAATTTTTGATTGATTAAATTAATTTTTATAATAAATAATTTTTTTTATGGAATACTTAATCTGAAATTTTGAAATTTCACTTCCAAAAAAAATATATGTCCCAAGATACGAATATATTTTAATGTTAAGTGTTTTGAATGCACAAAACACTTTCCTAAAACCTGGCCATCTCAAATTTGTATTTGATGTCTAGTTTCGTAATAATTTTTTCGGAAGTAAAACTTCGGCGAAAAATCTCAAAAAATCAACTCCCCGTAATTTCGAACCAAATATCTCAAAAAAAATTTAGTATTTTTTTTTGGAATCACCGCAAATTCTTTATAATGTATTCGGAAGAAACAATTCTGTGACATTCATTTTGCCAATTTTAGAAGGTTTTAGGTAGGCTTTACTTTTTTAAAAATAACTTTCGATTGATCATATATAGATCTAATCGGATTAAATTGTGTGATGTAAGGCAGATACTTGTGCGTTGGTACCCATTAAAATAAAATTTGTGAAGACTACGATGAGCACGTTTCACGTGATATGCAACACCTTGGTCTACCAACTATATTATCTAGAACTAAAAATCAAAATTCTAGAATTTGAATTGATTGATGCAAAAATATAACTTTTCAACTTTCTATTGCAAAAGTTATTGGGGCTTCAACTTCCTTGAACTTTCTGTTAACAACGTCCAAAGTAAAGCCGATATATCGGCTCTGGTGCCTTGGCGGAAATTTTTTTTCTGTGATCCCAGGGGTTAAGTTTCAAATTGGGCAAAAATCAAATTATCTCTAATTTAAAGATCTAACAGAACACACGACCTTGAGAATAAAATTATTTCAAGTTATTTTCAAGTTTTTGGTTGTGAAGAAACTCATCATTATAACGTTGGTTTACCGCGACACATTACTCATGCATTTCAAATGAGCAAAAAAAAGAGAAAACATAATTTTTGCCTCAAAATATTGCAACCAAAAAATTTTTACTTGAAAATTTATGCACATCTAATTTATGCACATCTATTAAGATAAGATAATATTGTAGATAATACTGTCGTGACCAGGGATGGGCATGAGGAAAATAAAAATCGTATCGGATCGGATCGAGGAGAGCTGAAATTAAAACTATATCCCTTTAACACCTTTTATTAAATCTGAGAGATGTGGGCTGAAAAGCGGCCTCATGAGTGGCTAGGAGGGGTCTTAGGCAGGCTTCCAAAAGGGATAGGGATAGAAGGATAACCGAGGGGATAGAGGGGATAGGGATGGGATAGAGATGGAAAATTCAGAGCCATAGAGGGATAGGGATGGAAAGTCCCATCCCCCTTTTATCCCCATCTCCCTGTTTATCCCGTTTCTATCCCTTTTTCCCCTATCTCGTTCTATCCCTATCCCCCTTTTTATCCCTTTCTATCCCTATCCCTTTTTGCATAATCATAAATATAAACACTCTTCAGAAGTTTTACTGTATATTATAGGCTATCCCGGACCCGGGATAAAAAGGGGATAATTTATCCCTTCATCCCTATCCCGTTTTTATCCCGTTTTGAGGGATAAAACGGGATAGGGATAGGGATAGAAAAATCGGCGGGGATGCATCCCTTTTGGAAGCCTGGTCTTAGGAGTGTTAGGATTGGCTCCCTGGCCGCTTTTCAACCCACATTCTCTTCAGAATTTAACAAAAGGTGTTAAAGGGATATGAATCGGATCGTATCGGAGGAAATTTTTTTTTAACTGTATTGAATCCGATCGTATCGGAAGGGGCTAAAATTTAATCGTAGGTTCAATAGTTTTTTAACTTTATTTTGTCAAAAATTGACTTATAATAAATCGACTTTTCCGATATGATTCGGTTTTTGATACGTATCAACTTTTCCGATATAGTTCAATTTTCGATACGTATCTACTTTTCCGATATCCTTTTCCGAACGGAACTCCATCTCAAAAACGCTTACTATCTCTATAGCGCGTGTTCGAATCCCACTNATATGGTTCGATTTTCTATATGTATGAACTATTCCGATATGGTTCGGTTTTCGATACGTATCGACTTTTCCGATATGGTTCGATTTTTGATTCGTATCTTCGTTTCCGATACGGTTCGATTTTTTATACGTATGGACTTTTCCGATATGGTTCGATTTTTTATACGTATCGACTTTTCCGATATAGTTCAATTTTCGATACGTATCTACTTTTCTGATATGGTTCGATTTTTGATACGTATCGACTTTTCCGATATAGTTTAATTTTCGATACGTATCTACTTTTCCGATATGGTTCGATTTTCTATATGTATGAACTATTCCGATATGGTTCGATTTTCGATACGTATCTACTTTTCCGATATAGTTCGATTTTCGATACATATTTACTTTTCCGATATGGTTCGATTTTCTATACGTATGGATTTTTCCGATATGGTTCGGTTTTCGATAGATATCGGCTTTTCCGATATGGTTCGAGTTTCGATACGTATCGACTTTTCCGATATGGTTCGATTTTCGAAACCTATCGATTTTTAAAGCTTTTTTTTATTGGATCGTATCGACTCGAGCATCAAAAATAACTGTATTGGATCGTATCGGATCGACTGACCCCTAAATTTTGATCATATTAGATCGGATCAACTGACCCCTACATTTTAATCATATTGGATCGGCTCGGATCAACTGATCCCAAAATTACGATTACATTGGATCGGATCGTATCGAAAAAAAAGATACGTTCCAATCCGATCAAGTTTTGCCGATCCCTGGTTGTGACACATAATTTTATTTGAGTTTTTTGCTTTGACCACCCTTATACAGGGGGACCTAGTAGGTCTGACCTACGCAGTGTAACAATTTTTAGCTTGTTCATGTCAGTGCAAATATCGCCGAAATTGTAAACTCCTTATAAAATTGAAAATCTTTTCAAATTATGACGTCATTCCGAAGTTTCGGAATTTCCGAACCCCTACGCGTTTTTCGTTTTTGAACAATCACTTTTATTTCTGTCTCCATATCTCCGAAAGTTCCGATATCGCCGATTTTTTCTTGAAAAAAACATTTGGTGATATTGGGTCCCCAGTATCATTTAATGGAAATCGATGATAATAACCGCTCATTTTGATTCGATGAATGATTTTTTAAACTTGTTTAGTTTTTTACGCTGAATGTTGAATTTCACAAAAAAATTTCCGACTTTAAAAAATGGAATCATTTTGTTTTCGTTTATAAAAATGGCGTATCCTCTCAAATTCCGTATAAGAATTCGAAAATCAATCAATTGAAATAACAATCTTATTTATTCGTTCTAAGATTTGCAAAAATTATACTGGCCTGTCTTAATTGAATTTTATTTCCCTCAAACTTAAAAAGCAAGAAAAAAAAATCATGTGTCAGGACATGTAACATCTCTACTGGGGCAATGTCGTTAATTCCGGGGCTCTCATTGGTAAAACGCGAACGCAAATCGCCAGGCCGACAGATCTCAGTCTTAGATTGATCAATAAGAGCACCAGAAATAAGGACGTTGACTAATAAAAGCTTCGAAAATAATTCGCCAAGCCTTGAGATCCTGATTCAGGATTCCTAATCTTAGATATACCGAAACTTTACCAGAATACGGTGGTTAAGAATTTTGGTGCGTTATGAGCTCAATTAAACTATTTGCGATCTTTATTCTTATTGAACATCTGGTATTATTACATTTCAAAATATCTGAAATCAGGATGTCAGGTGTCACCACTCTTTGAAATCTTTAAAACCAAAAGTTATTTCTAAAAATGTTTTTATCCAATATCCTCAAAAAATTTAATCCTCATTTTAGACGTTAAAATGTGAAGTTGTGGCTTTTAAAGTCGTCTTTAAGCCCATTTTCGGTCAATGATGATAAGAACTGGTCGAAAACTAACTTTAAAAAATTACAAATCTTTACGGGAACAAAATGGCTTAAGATAACTACACTACTTGGATTATGAAGATGAAAACATATTTCAAAATTTAGAAAGTTATCGTGTTCGCAGTTGCTTTGACCCTTCAAATTTTGAAGTTTAAATTTGAAATTGTAAAGGGGTTTGCGAGATGTATCATTGCATTTTTATAGAAAAACTTCATTTTTTTATTAAGCTTTCGATTTTTTCAAATCATCTTCAGAATGTGCGAATGAAGTAAATTAATTTTGAGTCAGAATTTTCGCAGGTATGACATCGTTTTAATTGGGCAATAGTAGGCCTTGAAATTGCCAAATTACGAAATGCAAAAGCTAAATAAATGTACAACTCCCACTTACGACGCTAAAGAGTTAACCACTTACTTAAATAATTATAAGGATATAATTATTCTTCAAATAGATAAAAGTAAGGATTTATTTTGAACATTGAAGACAATTACTTTAAATTAAATTAAATTTCCAGCCCGTACAAATTTCTTAAACTCTCTCTCAATCCTCTACAAAATAACCTTTTAAAATTTTGCGCGGTCATTCATAAACTAAAACCATATACAAGTATTAGTGACCATCGTCTGTTAACACCATATGAAAGTATAAAAAAAGGGTTTGGAATTTGGAAAGTAAAAAAACCGGGAATGCCTTTATGTCCTATAATAAGTTCACTATTTTCTATGACGTCAGGCGCCGAAATTTATATTTTGAAAATAATAAAGCCCCTTGTACAAAAATGTGTGTTTTCAGCTACAAGTACAAAAATGTTAACAGATAAATTCAAAAAAATCGCATCAAAATTTACAAGATTTCACGAAGTTATCACTATAGATGCTGTTTCATTGTTTACTAGTATAAATGTGCCCAGAGTTGTAGACCACATTAAAGATTCAATCTATGTTGATCCCGAAAAATATTTTTTGGAAAATAACTTAGGTTCTTTTCCTCTGGTGAATATTTTTAAAAATCTTCTTATGGATGCACTCTTAAATTTTAACAGTTTTGAAACATTAAACGGGTTTTATTGTCAACGACAAGGCCTATCAATGGGTGGTAAATTATCACCAGCACTGAGCAACATTCTGGTAAACATGCTCGAATTAGAAATTATAAAACAATACATAGATGAAAAAATAGTTATTTTTTATTGTAGGTATGTCGATGATGGTTTTTTACTCGTACGAAAACGATATTAATTTATCAGAAATGAATAATTTCGATCTTTTTTTAAAGTTTACATTAGATGAAATGAAAAATAATTTTATCAAATATTTGGAATAATCATGCACGGCTGAAATGAGCAGAAAACCTTTTATGCTCCAATTTTGACGGTCTCAAGCAAGATGCATGTCCTCTCTGGATTTTCACTACATAAATTTTAAACCCACATAACTTTTACACTGAAGGCTACGCGCAGAGCCTTATGTTCACCGATTTATTTTTGAAAAATTTTCTGTGATTCTCAGCTTGATTTTGGCCTATATCCTTCATATATATTTTGATACTGAGTTTATTAATTATTTCTCAAATTAATTATAGTCAATATTTTTATCAAATATTTATAAAAGTTTATAGGCTTATTTCATAGCCAAAAAGCTTATAATAAACCTATTACTTCAAGACTATAAGTTATAGTCTATAACTTTCAGCCTATAAGGCATACAGGATGACTATTTTCTCGGGGATCATTCCCTTACGCCGCCATGGATAATTTCACCAAGCGAGCGCTGTGATTTGCTTGTTTAACAGAGGTTAATTGTCCGGTAAAAGGTATATTGTATTTGGGACTATCAATTATAAAAGTTGATTTTAGGTTTGTGATGAGAATCAGTAATTAGGCGGGTTATATACACTTTAAAGTGTTTGCAGACAGTCAAGAACAGAACAACAATGATATTTGACTGCCTAACGGACGGTTATATGACCGCCGTACTTATTATATAATAATTACAAACTTTAATATAATTACCGTTATATCGAACCTTTTCGGAAGAAGCAATTCTGTGACATTTATTTTGTCCATTTTAGAAGGTTTTAGGTTTTTTTTAATTCATTTTAATTTGCCGGGATTTGTTTTTGAGAATTTATTGCTATAGTTAAATATAGGCAAAATGTACATTATTTTAAAAAAAAAAATAACTCACGAACGGTATATACGATTTCTTTTCTCTTTTTCATAAATCATTCTTGATTATCTTAGTAAAATTAAAGACTAACAAAATTTAAATAATTTATGGCAGATTTTTCGCAATCACTATTTTATGCTGAATTTCTGCGCGCCATTATTACATGGATTAGGCTAAAAATTGAAATATTGAAATAGGGCAAAAATTGTAACAATTATAATATTGAAGTACTTTCATTTAGTGCAATTTTTTGCTGTGATTATTATTTTTTGTAATTTGAGACTATCCTATGTCTGGAATTGTAAATAAACTAATTATTTTTGCAAGCAAATCCGATGTTCTAGAACTAGTGATTCGATAGTAAAAAACTTTTTTTTCTTGTAATCAATTTCTCATGTGCTGGATGGTCGGATAATCTAACATTTTTTCTTCGTTTCTGATATTTTTTTTCTCTTATCGTCATTTCCTCAACATTAGACTCCATGATAAAGTACGAAGTTTGTTCTTGCATCGGATCGAGGCTTTAAGGCCTGATGATTTATTAATAATTTGTGGTTGCTTATATGCAGTAAGATTGGGGCGTACTAAACAAATAATTAAGTACAGAATAACAAGTGTTCACAAGGGTACACAATACAGAATTATATCATATAGTCGCCGTTATACAGTGATGAGGAATAAACAATGGCTTTGTTTTAAAAAGATCTCATCGTTCAAAACAAAGCATTTTTGTTGGTGGGAGTATCCATAGCGTCGTAAGGGAACGATCCCCGAAAAAAAGGACATCTGGTGGGGTTTCCGGTCTGCATTTGTGGTGGTGATATTTTTTATGTCTTGAAGCTAATGCGTAGTAACAGTACAAATTGACTCACTTGGACGTAAAATATTTTGACATTTCGTAAAGCTGGTCTTATATATAAAAATTCTGTCGTATACAGATTTAACTGAATAATCTCTTCTAAAGTTGGTAGCAAGGGCCATAACGGGATTTTCGACAGCCCAGAATGCATAATCACAGAAAAACTTGTTAATTTCACCAGAAAAAAACGTGATAAAACCATGCTAAAATAATTGTTTTCAAGTTCTGAAACAAAATCCGGAGATCGTTTTTTCTGGGGTAGTTTGCGATTTCATCTGACAATCCATTTGGCTTGAGAATACTGCTGATTGGTTGATCCGTTTTTGATTTATTGACCGCAAAACAAATTTATAAAGACAGGCCAATAAAATTGGAACCCATTTCTTATTTTAAAAGTGTTTTATTTCAAATTGTCAAATTCATTTTCTCCCGAGACACACCTTGAATATTTAACTTATCATGAAAAACAGTGAATTTTTGAGCATATCCTTTTTTCAACTACACTGCCTCTGAGTAGTAAATAAGGGGTCCACAACGGGTAGCTGAACAACTCGCGGGCACTGTTTGCCCGCAAGTTTTCTCAATAATTCGCGGGCAAACAAATTAGAAAAAACATTTTCAGAAAATTTGTTTTGCCCGCGAGTTCTTCCAAAAACAAGGGTTTTTCGCGGGCATGCATAATTTGTTTGTTTGCCCGGTAGTTATGGAAAAAACTCGCGGGCATTCATATTTTTCTTGAGTAGCGCAAAGCAGATAAATAACTGTAGGTTATTAATTGAGGATGATCATAAAATTAATGTAAAAATATTCATATATTTTCCGACACAAAATTCTATTTCTGCTTAAAATTGTTTTTTTCCTACTCTGAAGTGGGGCAGACCTCGGCAAGCCAGAGGTAATTGTCTGGTTTGGCTTAGCTCGAACAGACGAAGAAATTTCGTTGGCTTGGATTGGCTTGACCAAGCAAAAAATCACTTACATTGGAAAGTCGAAAAAAAATGTCGGAATTATTATTTTTTTGTGTTCAAATAATACCTCATCTTACTGGGAGAACAAATTGCATTTAATTAAATTTTGAAAATTAATTGCACTTTTAATTATTTTGAGAATTAATCGAACTCTTATTATTTTTCTGAATTAATTACACCCTTATTCATTTTTCAAATTAATTGTACTTTTAATTTTTTTAACAATTAATTGTACTTTTATTTATTTTTCCATTTTTTGTTTATTTGCTTCTATTTGCTTGTTTATTTATTTCTAAACTAATTATACTCTAATTATTTTTTTAAATTATTAACATTTAAATCAATAGAAAAATAATTTTAAAATTTAACCCTATGTTGAAAGTGTTAGATTTAGGGTCAGGGAAACTCGTGCCCAGTGTACACGCCGTGTACTACACGGTAGAGAAGTTTTTTCAGTAAAAAAANAAAAAAATTATGAAATTTAACCCTATTTATTTTAAGTTCTTTCGATAAAAAATTATCTTTAAATTTGACCCAATTTGAAAGTTTTAAATTGAGGGTTTAGTAAACTCGTGTCCAGTGCACACGGTGGGGAAGTTTTTTAATCAAAAATAATTTTTAAATTTGACCCTATGTTGAAAGTATTAGATTTAGGGTGAGGTAAACGCGTGTCCAGTGTACACGGTAGGTTGTCAAATAATTAATCGTCATCCATTCAAATAAGTGAAAACAAATATTTTAAAAAATCAATTTTTGAAATTTTATATTTTATCTAAATAGTTTTTGCCCGCCAGTTTCAAGAAAAACTGGCGGGCAAACAAAAAACACCATGCCCGCCAGTTTTACTTAAAAAAATGAGCGACTGGCGGGCAAAAAACAACAATAAAAAATTTTGCCTGCCAGTTTAACCAAAAACTAGCGGACAAAAAAATGTTGTTTTTGCCCGCCAGATGACCCCTTACCCCACAACGTTTTCATTATGGCTTTTGAAAACGATTTATCTGATTGAATTATGGGAAAGCTCAAAATTGCAAAACATATTAAGAAAAAATCTTACAGAAACAATTGGTCGGAATTGAACCATTATTTTTCTTGAAAACAATGGAGATTTTTTTAAGTTACTGAACAAAAAAATTGTAAAAATGGTTCATATCCTTTATCCAACCGAAGTCCATGGTGAAAACGTTTCTGACCTCAGGGCTGGAGTTCAAATCCAAGTGGACCCATCCAATTGCACGACTCGTCTCGTTATATGAAGCCGGACAAGAGACAACACAGATCAAGAGACAACACCCTATTAGTATTCCTTACATAATCACTATAAAAAATCAGTGGGTCCACTGGGATTCGAACTCCAGCCCTGAGGTCAGAAACGTTTTCACCATGGACTTCGGTTGGATTAAGGATATGCTATGATGTAATATTTTTTGAATTGCAAATAAATGACACTTTTCAAAATTTCGGCGTCAAAATTTTTAACTGCTTGCAACTTTTATAGCTTATTTTACAAAACTCTATAAAAATACTAATAGTTTTTTTATCTATTTGTATGGATTATCTTTCAAGGCCACTGGCTCAGAAGTCAAAATTTGAACCGTTTTCATTAAATAAATACCTACAAATCGTAAAATATCAAAGTCAGAAATAAGAAGTAATACATAATACTCTTGATGTCATTTTAATTATAAAGTTAAAATATTATTAAGTCAAAATATCATGTTTGATGAAGAAATCAAAATCTAAGCATCAAAATTTGAGGATAATCCGTAAAATAACTTTCCCGGTGTTTAATTTTGACACCATAAATATAATCCCGAGCCTTTCGTCAAAATGTTATGTTGTCCCGTCCAAATGAGATAACATAAAACGGAATCAAGAATTTAATATAAAAATCCCTTGATTTTATAAATTTATGATTAAGAACCTTGCAATCTGTTTTTTGATTATTTTCTCCATATTTTTTCTTCTTGTAAGTATGTGTAATGAGAAGCACGACGAGGTGATGTCCCGATGTTTACTGATGTCTTTTTTTGAACACCAGATTTTCACGACAAAAATTTTAGAAATATAATCGAAAATTATTTTTTATGAGTCATACCATCATACCCGGGAGAAAAATCGTGTTTTAATACAATAAATTCACCAAAGAATGAAAGTAAATGGCTTGTGCAGAATTTAAAGGAAATTTTTTGGAAAATAAAAAAATTTAATTTTAGTGTGAGTTTCCAGGGCAAAATGACTTTTTAAATTTTATATTGGCAATTTGGGTAGGAGCGCATAGAAGCGCGAACGGCTTTATATTTTTATCAGATAGCCCTTTGAATTTGACGTACAAAATGACAAAACAATTTAGTCTTAGAGCCATCGATATCAATTTGCATTTTAAAGACTTTTCGCCTACGCATTTTTCATCAAAATGACGTTAATTTTTTCAAAATTCAACGAACCAATTTTGTTTTCAAAATTTCTCAAGAATTTTTTTTTACTAAGTAGCTAAACGTTTTTTTAACGCGATACTATTAATTAAAAAATAAAATAAGAAAAATATATTATACCGTAAAGTGCAAAAAGAAAGCCTAAATAGGTGTTTTTCATGCTTAATTTCTGACCACCAGGTGGCTCAAAAAACTTTTCCATGGTCTGATTCTGATTTTTTGAGAAGGATTGACCTTATAAGTCTATGGAATTATTGCTGACGCTATTAGCTTGGCAGATAGTGCTCTCGAGTATGACTCATACGCCATGGCGCGCCATGACACAGTGTCATTGACACTCACATGCTTATTTGTCTTGACGATTTGAAATAGGGAATTTCAAAAGTCAAAAATCAATGTTTTTAAGCTATCTAAGATAGCCTATCTTGTAGAAAATTTTATACTGGTCATTTTAACCCTTGTGAGCACAGAGCCACAATTGTGGCTCAAGCATACCTTAAATCATCCAAAAAAGCCAAAAAAATTGGATCGTAGAATCTTTTCTTTCAAACAACATTATAAAAAATTTTGATTGGGTTCCAAAGAAATTATTGAATTTTTTTTCGTATGTTTGGTTCCAGTATTACGGGGAGTTGATTTATTAGGATTTTTCGCCTGTTTCACTTCCGGATAAAATTATTTCGGAACTAGACATAAAATACAAATGAGAGGTTAGCCAGTTTTAGGAAAGTGTTTTGTGCATGCATAACAGCTAAAATAAAAATTTATTGGTATCTAGGAGCAGTTATTTTTTTCGGAAGTGAAATTTCCAAATTTTTAACTTCAAGTATCCCATGAAAAAATTAAATAATTATAAAAGTGATTTAAGCAATCAAAAATTGTCCACAGTTGTACTTCATTACCATATTTACCTGAAAATAATAAAAAAGGTGTCATAATCTGCTTTTATAGGGAAAATAAACATTTTTTATCAAAAATCATGATTTTTCCATCAAAATTTTTTTTTTATTTATAATTTTTTTATTTATTTATGAGATCTAAATCAAAGCGGACAAAACTCTGACGTAGGCCAGATACTTGTGCATCGTTTCCGACAAAAATGCAACTCGTGAAAACAACTGTGACCGTGTATTACGTGATATGGTATACCGTGCTTTTCTCACTATATTTTCTTGAACAAAAAATTAAAATTCTAGAATATAAAATGTCGGATGCAAAAATAATACTTCAACTTCCTTATGCAGAAAAAATTGAAATTTTAACTGCCTCAAGCTTTGAAGCACAATTGGTTGGCTCTACTTTGAGCACGTTGTTTACAGGCAGGGGTCGGCGCAGGATTTTTGAAATCGTTTGCTCTGTCTAGCACAGCCATTTTTATTTTTTTTTTTCTTCGGTGGAGAGCTACCGCTCGAGTTAAGGAGTTTAGACCGGCTCTGCTCTCTCTAGCACTATTTTTTCGGTTCGCTCTGCTCTGCTCTAGGAGCATATTTTGAATGGTTTGGCTTGCTCTGCTCCTAAACCGAAAATAAAATTGACTGCTCCTGTCTGCTCTGCTCTAAAGCCAAAAAAAATCTGTTTGCTCTGCTCTAAAAATTAAATTTTTTTTTTATGCTCTGTCTGCTCTAATTTTTTTAGGGTTTAAAGCACAAATAATTGAGGAGGGGGTTTTCGGTACAAATTGAGGGTTATGAACGGGTAAACATATTAATAGGGTTTGGGATCGGACCAACCAAGGGGCAAGGTAGATAATATCAAGAAGGGTTTGGCGGCATTAATTAAGAGGGTATTACTAATACTGTATGAGGTATTAAGAGGGTTAAGGGATCTTATTAATTACACGGATTTTAGGTATGAAGGGTTTAACTAATTAAGGGGGTATTAGTAGGAATAATTCTGTAGCCCATTTTGAGAGATTTTGCCTAAAAATAATCCTGCGATCGAGCCTCGGTTTTCATTATTTTTGTGTGTCAGGCTCCAGAGAAGCCTCACACATAATGCAAAAGCCTTTTTCATCGGAATTTTGTTTGGGAGCCAAAAAACGAAAACAAAAATTATTGACTAATTATGATTTAAATTGAAAGTGCGCTATTTTGTTTTCTTTTGACGCTTCCGAGTTAAAAATAACACCAAAATCCTTAAAAGTGGGCTCATTTTTCTACACAAAAAATTTATATTCAAAATATAATATCTCCCTTTATTCGGCCTTCGGCCGATTTGAGGCTCATTTTTTTTTTAACAAAAATAATTAAAATATATATTTCTCTCTTTATCGGCCTTCGGCCGATTTGGGTCTCATTTTTCAAAAAAAAAAATTTCAAAATATGATATCTTCCTTTATCGGCTTTCGGTCGATTTGAGGCTAATTTTTCAACAAAATTAAATTCAAATATAATTTGCCCNCGGAATTTTGCTTTTGGCAGCCAAAAAACGAAAACAAAAATTATTGACTAATTTATGATTTAAATTGAAAGTGCGCTATTTTGTTTTCTTTTGACGCTTCCGAGTTAAAAATAACACCAAAATCCTTAAAAGTGGGCTCATTTTTCTACAAAATTTATATTCAAAATATAATATCTCCCTTTATCGGCCTTCGGCCGATTTGAGGCTCATTTTTCAACAAAAATAATTAAAATATAATTTCTCCTTTTATCGGCCTTCGGCCGATTTGGGTCTCATTTTTCAAAAAAAAAATTTCAAAATATGATATCTCCCTTTATCGGCTTTCGGTCGATTTGAGGCTAATTTTTCAACAAAATTAAATTCAAATATAATTTGCCCCCTTATCGGCCTTCGGCCGATTTGGGGCTTATTTTTTACAATTCAATTCAAAATATAATATCTTCCTTTATCGGCCTTCGGCCGATTTTGGGCTCATTTCTCGACAAAATTTAATTCAAAATATAATATCTCCCTTTATCGGCGTTCGATAATTTTTATCATTTTTTAAAATTGGCTGAAACGCCCGCAAAACATTTGTTTTCGAAATTTTTTGTAACCAATTTCCAGAAATACTTTGAAAAATTCATGTTTGAAATTTTGATTTCAAAAAGTTTTTTCATACTTTCGCCACTACCGCCGTGTCTCAATTAAATGTGAAGATCAGTACGGCACAAATCACGGTGAAAAAAATCAGCTTCCAGGGACCTCCAGGAAGTGGTTTTGAAACAAAATTTTCGGCAATTTTGGGCATCCCCTGTAATTCTCATATCGAAAAACGACCAATAAACGCAATCTCAAAGTAGAGTTTTGTTAATTTTGGGTCTGCTCTGCTCTTAAAATTTTTATTCAAACGTTTGCTCTGCTCTGCTCTACCCTGATTTTCAAACGTTTGCTCTGCTCTGCTCTACCTTGATTTTCAAACGTTTGCTCTGCTCTGCTCTACCCTGATTTTTCAAATCGTTTGCTCTGCTCTGCTCTGCTCTATCCTGATTTTTCAAAACGTTTGCTCTGCTCTGCTCTAAAAAAAGTAGAGCAGAGCGGTAGAGCAGAGCAGAAACTCTCTCACCCTGTTTACAGTGGTGCCTTGGCGGAATTTTTTTTATATGCTCACAAGGGTTAGGATGAAGGATTTTTTTTCGTTTTTGAAATATTTTTCAAAAAAATGATTTTAAGGTGAAAAATGATTTTGAGGTAAAACCAAACTAGTAAATTTTAAGTCATTCATCTTTTGAAGCAAATCTCCAACAACGTAGCACGCATAGTTCCCAACACAGTAAGAAGTAGCACGCAAAGATGTATCGCTGCTGCACGCAACGGACTGCGTAGGTTAAGGCCTACGCTAGATTCTAGGATCGGCTTTCAAGCCAATAGGATGTCTAATGGGCAATCAACTCTAACAATCTAGTATTCGCAGGCGGAAATAAACACCAGGCAAAAAATAAAGTAGGACGCCCGATTCGAGTTAGTCGGACAGAGAATTAATTTAGGTAACTGTTGAGATAACTTATTACATAGTTGTATCTATGTAAACTAAAAGTGTCAGGACTTAGTTATTCGCAGGAAGTTGCATTGCATTTAACTCAAGCGGATAGAACGAAGTCTTATCAAGCAACGGAGAACCGTTTGCACGCAATACAAGTAACAGGGTATCAAATCAGGAGATTCGAGGGCTACAGAGTAGTCAGAACACCCCGTTTGATCCCTATTGCTACGCAAGAACATATTTTCTTCTTGAACCGTTCTACTGAACAAAACATGAACAAGAACATATTATTGCTTAAAATCTTCGAACAGTACAAGAACATAAAAACCTGTTCAAGTGCCGACCCCTGCTTCACACGATTTTCTATTTTTTTTCTAAAACTTATAAAATGTCAAATTTCAAGAAAAAATTATTATTTTTCTTTCTTAATTTGTATGGTAATTTAGAGCTGTCAAAGAACTATACGGTATAGTCATTACCGGATGAGTCGTTTTCAAAAGCCAAAATGTGAACGGTGTAGACAGTGTCCACTAGACACCCTTTTTACTACTGAGAACAGTTTGGTTTATAAATAAATGCTAAAGTATGTTCTAGGTTACGACTAATTTTCACTGTAGATTATTGATGAAATTTTTGAATAGCACTTCTAATGAATTCAAGTACTGACAAAAATGTGACCAAAGTTTCCCCATTATTGTGTCATTTTCAAGATTCATAAACTTTGAAATTGTTCTTATCAACATATTATAACATGTGTATGAGGTGTAACCATCTGTTAATGACAACCACACCTTCTTAATGAATCGTAAATTTTAACCTGTAAACAGTATCTCTAAAAACAATGTCTACAAAAAATAAGCGAGTTTGTTCATACAAAGCCAACATTATAACCACATCATCGTGATTCTCATTACAAAACTTTAGCCAAAGAAACCAAGAAAAGTAATTAAATTTCTTGACAAATTTTTTTTTGATCAAATGCATAAATTTCATATACTTTAAACGGTTCAAATATATTCGTAAGATAACGAAACGTTGAGCAGAAGTTGATTCGAATAATCATATTAAGAGGGTTCTGGGTGCTAACACAGCAATTAGCTGTGCATTTTTACTATTTTTGAACGGTCTATAAGTTATAGACTATAATTTTTTTTTGGGATACTTAAACATAAAAATAAAATCAAAATATTGTTTCGAAAACCCTTTTCATAATTATAATATTTGTGAAATTTTTTCTAGATACGTTACAAAGCTGTAACGGTCTTTACGAAATTCAATTTTGGAACCTTAAATATTTCTCCAGCAGCTAAAAACTGGCGGAGTCTACATACAAATTATTTCATTTATTAATAAAAACGTAAAACTAAATTGAGAAGAAAGTTAACGTCGAAGAATTGCATATATACGTTTACGTTTTTTGTTAACTCAAAAAACCTCCAAAAAAACCCTTTTTCGTAATACGGCTAACAACTCGTTAACTTTATTTCCGCAAAACAATTATAAAGTCGGAAAAGATTCAACGCAATTGATGCAACAAAGTTCACGTTGAAAATTTTTATTTTTTAAATCTTAATTACATGTCATTGAAAAAACCGCGCGCAATGCAATAACAATTTAAAAAACAGGTCAATATTATAACAAACAATAAGAAGCCTCGTTTCTGTTAATAATACTGCGAGACTTTCTCAAACATACTTTTCTTGGTCAGTTTCCAACGGAGAATTCAATTTTATAATTCAAATTTCATTTTTGTACATATTAATGTGATCTGCTTATTTTTGTTTAAAGTCTTAAAATATATTCAAGGTCGAAATAGCAAATTGAAAACAGTCGCAATCGATTTCTCAGGGCCTATAAATCCAAAAATTGTATTTGTTTTTTTAATTGATTGAATAAGAATGGATAATTTTCGCATTTAACCTAGTACCCAGAACCCTTTGAAAGTCCCAAAGCTACCTTATTAAACATTCCCAGTAGGAATTTCCTATACAAAAATTAAAATCAACAATTATGGTACTAACAAATTAATAGATTTGATATTTGAATTTTTTATCGTCAATTTTTTCTAAGGATTACTTACATGTATTTTACAGTCCTTGACTCCTTAAGAAAGTATCCCACGCCATTTAGTGATTTTCAAACGTTTGTTCTGAGCTGAATAAGACTTGCTTGAGTTTTATGTTCTGAGACTCAGGAGATATTTGTCTGAATTTTTCGAAAAAAGTAACAAAAAGTTTTTTGTATGATCGTAGTCATTTTTCGACTTTTATCTGTTCAATTTCATTTAGCGATGTATTAACATAATTTTCTGATTTTTTGTGAGCATACCTAAATTTGTTAGTTTAAAAAAAGTTATGCGCTCAGATTATATTTTTTCCTTTAATTTGCCTACAATACGATTAAGTCTAAATGGCTGTTTTTGGTACCCTGAGCGCTAGTTCAATTTCATTTGGAGCACAGTAGCTTATTTTTTCGCGGAAAAAAGCACTTTCTTAAAATTGTAAGTTCATGATTTTTATTGCGCTTCATATTTTCGCTATCTTTATAGTTATGGTTTTTTGGCACGTCAAGTTTTGCTTCCTGAAAAATACGTCGATTTTATCAATCTAAGAAAATTTCAGAAATTTTTTTTTAAGATTGAATTCAAGTGAACTCATGCAACAAAAAATCAGCGTCAACGGATTTCAACTTTGAAAGTTACAGACAATCGAGAAATTTATACTTTAGAAAAATAGGAAATTTGGGAATTTTTTACAAATTTTTACATCGAAATTTTTTTTAATATTCTTAGATTGAAACCGATAACAAAAATTGAGAATGGATAAAAATTAGCTTTTCTACCATGTCTGAGAGCCCGTAAATATAACTCGCGTGGGGTACTCCCTTAAAATGGCGGTCCCTAATAGCGCAATTTATCGATATTGATCCAGCCCTGGTCGAAGGTGTATACCAATGAAACATTTCGGTGTAGAGGTAATTCGCTCCAAAACATAGGATGTGTCATTAATAATGACTTATTATAACGTTTCTTACAGCAGTTAAATGACAACGGTTGTTAAACAACCTGCGCAGATTACGGCACTCAATTTATTTCGATTTTATATATTCTTTTTCTTACCAAAGTGAATATTGAAAATGATGGTGATCTCTATAGCGCGTGTTCGAATCTCACCAGTGTTGTCGTAGTGATTGTTTTAGGTATGATAATAGGCAAGGGGCTTGATATTCAGATTTCCAAAGTTGATTGATGCGTAATATCAGCCGGTCAACCCCCAGCCGATAAGGCGGCGTGGAATTCGACAAAAGTGGGATTCGAACACATGCTTTGGAGATCACTATCATTTTCAAGATCCACTTTAGTTGGAAAAAGGATATTGCGTAGAAAATTTGAAACGATAAATTTTAATTATTAATCAATTAGAGTTTAATAATGAAAAAACACGGCTTTTGCAAACTAGCAGGCTCAAGCTGATTGATATATAAAGGGTGTAAGATTTTTCCCTTCTTTTTTCCAAACTGGTTACACTTGATTTCCGCCGTTTTGATTGGTGGAATCTGAGAAAGACGTAGGTTTTCTTAGATTCAACCAATCAAAACGGCGGAAATCAAGTGTAACCAGTTTGGAAAAAAGAAGGGTAAAATCTTACACACTGTAATAATATAAATTAAATAATTATTAAATCAGCAAATTTAGCTTTATTTTTGTTCATTAAAATATCTAGATAGGCTTTTTTGGCAGGCGTCAAACTGACAAAACGTGACGATGGAGAATTCGATTCAGCCATTGTTTTTGTAATCTTTTAATTTTCGTATATATACGTTTGCGAAATTTAAACTCTAAATTGAATATTTTGGGAGATCTGTTAAGAACTTTTTCTTGGCGTTTGCTCTACTGTTCAATCTAAAGTATCATTTAAGGGTTTAAAAGCTTATATAAATACTCGATTTTTACGTTATTCTTAAACCAGACAAAGTGTTTGTTCAAGTGAAAAATTAAGTGATTTACTCAGGCGCAAAATACAGTAAAATCACAATCAGTCTACTTTCGTTGATACGGACGCTGATAAAACATTTTGATATAGATTAAATTAACAGTGTTAATGGTTAACAAGATTAAGATAAGTCGCGGAGCTTTTTTGTACAAAAATTTAGTGACAAAATGTCGAAAAAATTATGAAAGTCAAAATAAGGCTGTTTTTGAGCTAAATAAGCTCTGTTTTTCATTTAATTATTTTTTGATGAAATTAAATTGGTCGATAGTGAAAACGATAGAACGCAAACCAATCCAGCGAAATATCCACGAAATAGCCAGATTCACAAACCACCATACGTACAAGCTTAATTTTTTTTGGGATGCGTTATAATTTCAAAAATTCAATGATATCCTGAGAAACCTAAATTTGGAATTATTAAAATTGCACAGCAAATTTATATTTTGATAGATATATTAAATAGATATAGTAAAGATCTAAACATTAAATCAATTACACATCTAACCAAGACAATTTTTTAAAAATAATAAGAATTGTTCAAGGCTCATCTGATATATTTGGCTAGCAGGCAGATATATTATTTTAGTATATAATTTTCATCTTAAGGGAGTGGGTGTCGCAAATTTGAGCCTCTTCCGAGGCCATTTTCTCGCCAAACTAGCAAAGGTGATATTCCAAAACATTTACTAACAGAACCAACCTTCGCGGTAATTTTGAATTAACAGTAATCTGATACAATCCCACCTACGCCGAACACCTACGCTTTTAAAAATCTTCTTAAAAGACCGCAGTTTGATGCCTACTCCTTCAATTTTCATCATTTTTTATTATTTTTTTGTGTCAGGCTCCGGAGAAGCTTACGAATAATGCAAAAGCGCTTTTGTTTTAAAATTTTGCTTTCGGCGCCCAAAACAGCAAAAAAAAACGAAAACAAAAATTATTGATTTATTTATGATTTAAATTGAAAGTGCGCTCATTTGTTTTATTTTGACGCTACCGAGTTTAAAAATTGCACCAAAATCCCTAAAAGTGTTTTGTTTTACGGAAAAAATTATTTTTGAAGCATTTTTTCTGGTTTCTAATTTGTCAAAAATTTAGGCTCAAAATGAAAAGTTGCCATGGCTCCCAAGAGGACGCCGAAGCAAAAATTTCGAAAAAAAAACTCTCTAGTTTATTGTTGAACAAAGCTTGGGCTTTCAGATGCAGTATAAGCCGAACGTGTATCTTCTAAACTGGTGGAGGAGTAGCTTTTGCCTGAGCCTCCCAAACTGACCATATTGAACAATTTGGCTAAAAATGAAAAGTTGACATGGCTCCCAAGAGACGCCGAAGCAAATTTTCGAAAAAAATCTTTAGTTTATTGTTAAACAAGTCTTTGCTTTCAATGCAGTATAAGTCGAAACTATATCTCTCAACTGGTGAGGAGATAGCTTTTGCCTGAGCCTCCCAAACTGACCATTTCAAAATTTTAATTTTTGGTTTTTTTCGCGTTTTTGTCGCTGAAAGCAAAATTTTTAAAACAAAAGCGCTTTTGCATTATTTGCAAGGCTTCTCCGAGCTTGACACAAAAAAATATTCAAAAATGATGAAAATTGAAGGAGTAGGCATTCAACTGCGTGTCTTTTTAGGAGGCATTTTTAAAAGCGTAGGTGTCGGCGTAAGGTGGGATTGTATCAGATTACTGTTAAATTCAAAATTACCGCGAAGGTTGGTTCTGTTAGTAATAAATGTTTTTGGAATATCACCTTTGCTAATTTTGACGGGAAATGACCTTGGAAGAGGCTCAATTTTGCGACACCACTCGCTTAAGGGGGTAGCGGCGGGAAAATGTATTTTTGTACTCCAATTTACCAGAATACAAAACTGCTTTGAAACTTTTGAGAATCGTCATATGGTAGATATATCCTTGATCTACAAAAATAATATATCAGAATAATTTTTGGCCGACCCTGGTGACCACAATGCGGCGAGTTCTAGAACACCTAACCAAATTTTTAAATTACTACTTCTCATAGAGGTCGCAAACGATCTCACGCAAACTTGGCATCAACCACGAAAACACTCATGGTTGTTATTTGATGAAGCAGATTTTTGAATTTCCAAATAGTTTTTTCTAGAACTGCGAAAAACCGCCTAATTTAAAAGTTTTTGCTCTTCAAAGTACTACTTCTCATAGGTTACATTTTAGAATGCAGCATAAATTTGAGAAAGGGTGGAGAAATATGTTTTTGTTATTTTGATTAAGCCGAATTTTGAAATGTTTTGTTGAATTCTAGAAAATCGCATTTTAGTGAACCGGAAGTGAAAACTCAAAAATAAAAATCGTCGGATTTAGTCGAAAGTACCATCAAATTAAAGCTTGGGTGATGCCGAGAAGAAAATCTGCTTACAGCTTTTTGATATTTTAAGTTTTTTGGTCGAAAATTGTGTTTCATTGTTTTCCAAAAAAATTACTCAGGAAAATTCTCAATTGAATGAAAATTTCGAACTTTGTTTAGGATATTATTTCTTCTTTTTTTCAATAAGTTTATGCTTCCTGAGTGTTCCCTAGCAATGTCGTGCTATTTTTTCACCCCAAAGTACCCTAAAAAGAGTTCGACCGCTACCCCCTTAAGGATATGGTGATTCCTACATTTTCCGCAGTTGTTTTGTCATAAAAATGCACCAAATCAATTTTTTTTTACAGCATGAAACAACCTAAATAAGAACAGAAAATTTTTTTGCGTTTTTCGATTTTTTTCTAAGTTTTTTTTGTGTTGAGTTGCATTTATTAAATGGCTATGTTGCAGCAAGAAAGAATGAAGCCTGAAGTTTTCTACTCTGATATTTAAAGTAGATTTAAAGTATTTTTTCCAAAATTATGTTAAAAAATAATGTTTGTGTCAATTTGACCCCTGCAACTTCAAAATATCGGATTGCCGTTAGCCAACTTTCTCTATGGGGGTGGTCGTCGCATTTAAAGGTGAAAACCGGGGTTTTTAATGGCCAACTATCGCAAAAGTACAAACTGTTGGAATAAGTTTTCCCTCTAACTATTGTATTTGAGCAAAAATCTTGCATCCTATGAAAAAGTCGAAGAGTGACGGATGGCTTCGTCCAATCAAAAACGTGCTTTACAAAACTGAGCGAATTATTTTTTCAAAATGTATTCTCCTCCCTGAGTTTTTAAGGTACAAACAATGATTTATGACTTATTAACCGGACAAAACGTAGGCAGAGTATCGAGGTGAGTTTTTTAAAAATTCTTGGATTTGGTCTCAGTATCACCAAAAACAGTATTTTGACCCTTTTTTAGGGGTCTCAATCAAATGTATTCTCCATGGGATTAAAAGTTACACATTCGAAAACCTACATGAATATGCAGTTGAAGAGTCCGTTGCTATTATCGAGGGAGTTTTGTCTAATTTCTGACTCGTTAATTTCCTGGTAGATCGTGTTTTAAATCTCCAAAAATCAAGAAATTTCAACTTTTGTCATACGAAATATTTTTGAACTCATCAAAAAGAGCTTTGCTAGCTACGTATCAAAATGAAACAAGTACCAAAATGCTTGTTATTTTCCATATTTTCATAAAAAAGGCATAAAAATAAAATTGGGAAACTTTGTTTCTAGAGCCTCATTTTGCGACGACCACCTCCTTAAGGGGGTGGTCGACGACCACTGGTCGTCGCATTTTAAGGGGTTTTCAATAGCGAATTGTCGCAAAAGTACAAATCGTCGCACCAACTTTTACCTCTCTTTGATATATTCAAACAAAATTCTTGCATTTTAATAAAAAAGAGAAAATGACGGATGGCTCGTCCAATCAAAAACGTGCTTACAAACGTGAGAAATTTTTTTTTTACATTTATCTCCTCCCTGAGTTTTCAAGGACAACAATCATTCATGATTTAAATTAACCGGACAGAACGCGAGCAGACCGCTGCGCAGAGTTTTTGGAAAATGTTTTTGATTTGGCTTCAGAATTCCCAAAAACATTATTTTTACTTTATGCAAAATACTGTTTTTTGGTGATTCTGAAGCCAAATTCAATATTTTTTCCAAAGCCTCTGCCCAGCGGTCTGCTCACGTTCTGTCCGGTTAATTTAAAATATGTATCATTGTTAAACTGTCAATGTGATGACAGTAGATTGTTGAGTAAAAACAATCTACGGTCATCGAAATTACTTATGCTATGAAGTAGACTGTTTTTAGAAACAGTTAACTGTCATAGACATAAAGTCTTATCACAGCCGCAGCTTCTTGCTGCTATTATATTACTGTTTAAGCAGATACCCGAACTGAGATAGAATAAAGATTATATATGCAGGTTTATTTGTGTTGTTTTTATACAAGCAAATGCTTGATTTCCACAAAAAATTGAAAACTCAGGGAGGAGATAAATTTTGAAAAAATAATTCCGTCACTTTTGTAAGCACGTTTCTGATTGAACGAGCCATCCGTTTCTTTCGATTTTTTTTAGGATGCAAGATTTGTGTTTAAATATATCAAAGAGCGGTAAACGTTGGTCTAACGATTTGTACTTTTGCGACAATTGGCTATTGTGGAACCCTTAAGGGGGTATATCTGGCTGATTAAATAAAGGCCTTAGAGGCATTAAAAATGCTCCAAATTAATACGGGGTGATAATTAAGTGTATTAAGAACCCAATCATCAAAAAAAATTTTTCGAAATTTTAGCATTTTTTCGATTTTTTCTAAGTATTTTTTAAAAAATGAAGAAAAAAATAACATTTGCTCGAATTTGACCACTAAAACTTCAAAATATCGACTTGGCGTAAGCCAACTTTCTCATAAGTGTTTCACTGGCTTTCTTTTGGGCCTACTTTCAAAAAAATCGAAGCACTTTGTTTTTCGGCAATTTTTTCGAAAATGACCAAAAAAATTATATTTCGAGTTTAAGCTGGAAATTGCGAAAAAGCTCGTCTTAATCTCTTACAAATGTTCCGGAGAATACTTGGTAAAAATTTCAGCCATTTTGCAAATATATCTTCAGAGGCGATAGATTTTGAAGTCTGAAATTGTAAAAAATCGTTGGTTATTTGGCTTTCTAGAATTGTTTTTGCAGTTTGGAAAATGTCACCTTGTACCGATAACTGTACCTATTGGTGTAATGATCAAAAATAATTTTATGGTTTTCTTTTTCGCAAGATTAAGGATAAATCTACAAATTAGCATTTTCGGTTTTTGCTCATACGCTTTTAGTTTTCAGAATATATCATTCGTGAATATGTCGAATTTGCCAGATATACCCTTTATATTTTTGTTAGAGCAAATTACCAAGAGGTAATCCTAGTATTCATTTATTTTTAAGTAAAAATCCAAGCGGTCTTCTTTTTATTTTATCCAGAGCGATATCAAGGCTATTTACAATATTGCCACTGGGAGGCGCTAGACACCAGATAGCGCTGCGAAACCCGACCAACATTTTTTTCTTGGTCGATTAGTTATATACATTTTTTCAGCCAAACTTTTTTGCTGGGACCACTACCCCCTTAAGGGGGTGGTCCTCGCAAATGGGCTCTAGAAACAAATTTTCCCATTTTATTTCTTTGCCTTTTTTTTATGAAAATATGGAAAATTACAAGCATTTTTGGTACTCGTTTTATTTTGATACATGGCTAGGAAAGCACTTTTTGATGAGTTTCAGAAATATTTCGTATGAAAAAAGTAGAAATTTCTTGATTTTTTGAAATTTAAAACACGATTTACAAAAAAACGAGTCAGAAATTTTAGACAAACTCACCTTGTGGTTTTGCACGGACTCTTCAGCTGCACATTTATCTTTGTTCGAAGAGGGTGACTTTCAAATCCAGGGAGAGATACATTTTGATTGAGACCCCTAAACCAGGTTCAAATACAGTTTTTTGGTGATACTGAGAGCAAATTCAAGAATTTTTAAAAAAAACTCACCTTGGTGTTTTGCTCACGTTCTGTCCGGTTAATTTGAGTCGTAAATAATTGTTGTACCCGCAAAACTCATGGAGGAGATACATTTTGAAAAAATAATTCCGTTATTTTTGTAAGCACGTTTCTGATTGGACGAGCCATCCGTCACTTTTGATTTATTTTTAGGATGCAAGATTTTTGTTCAAATATATCAGAGAGAGGTAATGTTTGGTCCGACGATTTGTACTTTTGCTNCAATTGGTCATTGAAAACCCCATTTTTGCCTTCAAATGCGACGACCACCCCCTTAAAATGCGACGGCCACCCCTTTTTAAGTATTACTCTGGCTGTCTCTTGAGCCTACTTTCGAAAAAATCAAAGCACATTTTATTTCGAAATTTTTTGAAAAAATCATTTGTCGAGTTTGAGGTCGAAATTTCACAAAAACACTCGTTTGAAGCTTTAGTTTATCACGAGCTAGTTTTTCCAAAGATTTTAGCAAATTTTGAAATTAAACCTAGGAGGAGATAGATTTTTCGATAAAAAAAAGTCCAAAAACCGGTAGTTTTTTGCATATTTTTGAATAAATATAGTACTAATCGACAAAAACGTTCGTATGAAGTTTTGAATACATATTATACAGCTTATGTTTGAATTTGGGTTTATTTCAAAATTAAACCTGAGAGGAGATACATTTTCCGTTTTGGCTTAGATCCTCTCGTGTTGCTTATGTGTGAAGAAGTGTATGCATACAAAAAAGTTATGGCATATGTTTTTCTCAAGTTGAAGGCTAGTTCTAAAATATGGCTAATCTGAATAATATCCTTATTTCACTTTTTTCGCGCTGTAATTTGGTCCTAGATTTTTTTCGCATTTATAAGTGAATGGCGTCATTTAAATTATAAATTTTTGCACGGTGCGTAGCCTATCTATAGTATAGTCTATACTGTATAGACTTTATTCAGTATAGATAGGTTTTCTACCGTTAAAATCGACCCATAGAAATACTGGGTGGATGGGTCTAAAACTTCTCCAGGGCAAATAACAAACCAAATTGAAAAAAATTGTGATTTTTTTTGATCGTCACGTGAACGAAATATAGCCATTTTTGTCTCTTTATTATTCAATAATTTTGGCCGATCGGTCGAATGGTGGAAAACCTAAGTACGGTAAAGTCTATACAGTAATGCTTATGATGCCATCAATAGAAAATAACATTTTTGCACATTGTGCTTTGAACCAGATTAAAATGTCTTTAATTTTAATTCAAGTATGATAAGAAACACCTTTTAAAATATAAGAAATAAAATTACAAAAAATATAGGAATTAATTATTGAACCGAATAATTTTGTGTGAAATTCAAAATCTTGAAAAACTTTTGTGAGGAATTTGAGTTCCAAATCAGTATTTTTCTATTAAAGAAAAAACGATTCATAACGACAAAGTATAGTTTTAATTACCGATTAAGTTTCTAGGTATGAATTAGTAACCATTTGTAATAAGGAATTACAAAACTCAAAAATGGGTTTCGATGTTTTTAAAGCTTAAGCTATCTTGTAGAAAATTTTTCTTTGGTCATTTTAAGATGTCGGATTTTTTTCGTTTATAAAATTTTTTCGAAAAAAATGGATTTTAAGGTCAAATTTTCGAGATTTAACAAGCGGTGCAAACCCGAGTTTTAGCGACCCCGTATGGAGAGCTGGAGCGCTAATTTCTTTGGCAAGTGAAAATTAAGCGTTTTTTTGAAAGCGATTTTCACGGATTAGGGTTAGCGACCATGTGGTCGACCTCAAATAAGCGATG
>SCLH01000123.1:348115-360101 GCA_004367855.1 Oikopleura vanhoeffeni
TTTTGAATTTATTAGCAACTGAGGGTCAATCACGTACTGAAAGGTCGCTAGAGCGCAAAAACTGGTCAATTTTTTGAGATTTCAGAGGGGGTGCTGAAGTCAGTTTTTGCGCTCTAGCGATGTTTCAGTACGTAATTGAATCATAGTTGCTAAAACCTTCATTAGAAAATCGACCCTTCCGGTTCTTTTGAGGGTACTTTTAAGTCATTACGATGAAATTGACTTTGAACTTTGACCGCTTATTTAAGGGGGTACTGGTCGCTGAAATTGACTTTTCTGGAAGAGAAATCAGCCTAACCGAGAAACTATGGGACAATTAAGATTAGCCATGTTGTAGATCTACCCTTAATCTTGTGAAACCATTACCTTTTTGTTCCGATACACTCTGAGATACGTTACCAGTACAAGGTGTCCCTCGACCAAATCTCAAAATCTATCTCCTCCCAGGGTTTATTAGAAAGCAGCTCAAATTATAACATATTCCGTATGACTTATAAACTTAGGTCCTCTAGAATCGTTTTTTTTCAAAAATCACTTCAGTTTTTTTAGAAATCGCAGAAAACTACCGATTTTTTGCGATTTAGCATTTTTCACCAAAAATCTATCTTCTCCTAGGTTATATTTTGTAATTCACTCAAATTCCAGCAAACACTAGCACAGAACGAAAAGAAACTCCTCTAAAAGCGTTTTTTTCAAATTTCGACCCCAAACTCAAAATATTAATTTTTGAATGTCACGTGAAAAAATTTCCGAAAAAATATGTGCTTCGATTTTTTCGAAAATAGTATCAAAAGAAAGCCACAAAAACACTGATCAGAAAGTTTGCTAACGTCAAGGTGAAATTTTCTAGTTTTATTGGTTAAATTAAAGCAAACGTTATTTTTGAACTTCATTTTGAAAAAAATACTCAGAAAAAAATCGAAAAAACACGAAAATTTCGAAAAAAATATTTTGATAATTTGGTCGGTACACTTGGTTATCATCCCAAATCAATTTGGACCATTTTCAAAGCCCCAAATGCCTCATAAAACCAGCGACCAGTACCCCCTTAAGGTCGACCACATGGTCGCCGACCCTAATCCTTTAAAATAGTTTCCTAAAAACGCTTAATTTTCACTGGCCAAAAAATAAGCTTTCTTGCTCTCCATACGGGGTCGCTAGAACTCGGTTTTGCACCTCTTGTAAAATCTCGAAAATCTGACCTTAAAATCAATTTTTTTTTCAAAACATTTCCAAAATCAAAAAAACATTTTGGAGACTAGGGCATTTTGCAAATTTTGAAAAAAATCAATCAATCAATTTTAGGTCAGAAAAATTTGTTAAAAAATTCAAAAAATATTGAAAAAATTTATTTGAGATGGAAAACTCCTACGAACTAAATGAATCGATCTAAAATCATGTGGATCAAATTTAAGAACATTTGTTTTCTAGTTTTCAGATCTCGAACAGTCTAGTATGCGTTCAATAAATATTCAAATTCAATGAGTTATGTCAGATGTAACAAGTGCTTCACAAAATCGAATCCATCACTCAAAAAGTGTCACTATTTATAAATTAAATCACTATTTAATTTAAACTGGCACTTTTCTGATAGACAAATTTGAGTTTTTTAAACAAATTTTAGTTCTAACATTAATATTATGAATTTGAATCATCATTGAAAGCATAACGAGTGACTTGATGTCTTAATCGGTAATTACAAATTCCCGGGTTGTGAAGTATACTTTGTGCTTATGAACTTTAATGTCCTACAATAAAAAAATATTCAAACCCTAAAAGTGTTAAATTTTTTCAAAATTCCGAAAATCAATTTCTTACATTCTGAGAGTTTTATTGGAATTTTAAAAGCTCTCGATGATAGCCGCTGCGGTAATAAACAAATCTTGAAAATGTTGGAATTTAAAAACCCTAACAAGCTTTTAACGTACGTTCAAGAAAAATTACTTGCCATCATTTTTTTTCAAGGTAAGGACATCAAGATGACATAATTTCAAAGAGGGCAAAGGGAGGTCAAAAATATCAAAAATGTCACTTAACCCTCCGAAGCAGATAAAAAAAAGTTCCGCCAAGGCACGATAGCCTTTTCAGGAGGCTATTTTTTGAGCGTTGTTAACAGAAAACACTCATGAGATCAACCTTCAATTTTTTCTTTATAATCAAGTTGAAGAGTTAAATTTTCGAAAAAAATTTTAATATTCTAGAAATTTTATGTTTAATTCTAGAATAAAACGTCAGATATGAAAGGTTGATAAAACCACGTGATATTACCTCATGGTAGGCTCCAGGAAGTGTATGTTTATCCTAATAACTGCGCAGTGCTCTGTTCTACTGAATACTTTTGTCTGATTGAGTATATCTGATGGGAATCAAAATATATTTCTAAATTAGTTTAAAATATTCATGAAAAAATCACGTTTTTTAGGGAAAAATTGTTAGTTTTCTCGATTTAAAAAAATTATTTGATTATTATTAAAATATTAAGGCAAATATGGTATGAGAGTAGCACTCTGGCATGATTTTCACAAATTATATATTTTTTCAAAAAATATCATTTCATCCCTACTGATATCGAAATAAGATATTTTGAAATTTCACTCTCAAAAAAATATTTTTGCTCCAGATATATCCAAAAAACTAATATTTCTTGCAAATTGTACTCAAAACACTTTTCTAAAAACTGGCTTATTAGAAATTTTAATTCGAAATTTGGATCATAAAATTTGAACCTAGTATCCGAAAAAAATTTAGGAAATATTTTTAGATAAACAGATAAATCATTAGATAAATATTCTGCGATCATTTTTTTCATCACTTATGGCTGAATTAAAGTGGCTTTAGCCTTTCAAAAGGTTATATGCCTCGGACGGTTAAGTATGATAAATTACCTGACTGTGAACAAACAATAACACATACAAGGTGACATATATATAACGCGTGATTTTTGAGTGACGTCAAGACTTGAGGTGATTGAAAACCACACTCATTCTGTTATAGCCTATAACTAATAGGGTTTAAATCTAGTCAAATTAACTTAAGTATCGACAATTTTTTTTTTAGTTTCGACGCTACTGTAACTCACGCGGTAGTGAAATAAAAATTAAGTATTATTTTTTTAGTACTTAATGATCTTTAATAACTGAAAACAATACTTAATTTACATAAAGTATTTTCGACTTAATAAACTTTTTTTCAGCAATTAATGGAAAAAAAATATTTTTTTTTCTGAACTTAATCAAAAAAAAGTATTTTTTTCAAGAAAAACCAAATAATACTTNATGAATAAAAAACTACTGTATTTAAATTTTGTATTAAATAGGAAATTTAAGAACCGGAAGTAGTTCTCTAAAATTTTTACCAAATTTTTTGGAAATATTTAAAATACATGTACAAATTAACAAAGAAAAAAATCTCAATAATTGTCTCACGGTTATTTTGAAATCAGTTGACGTCAGTAATTTCAGCCCAGATCATTGCGGTATGACTAGGAACGGTATATGAGATGAAGTTGAATAATTAATTATCAACAATCATAATGACTCGATGAAGAAAAACCTCATTTAACAAAATACTTGTGTCCATGATATCAATTTATGACTTTTCTGCGACCAAAATAAACTTTTGACCCTTTTGTAATTCCATGCAAATTTTTTGAGGTTGATTCGGTGCATCACCGAGTGATACTGACGGTGCTGCTCTTATGTTGGAAACAAGTAAAAAATTGTTTCGACAAGATTTTTTGGGCAAGATCAGCATGTTCATTACCACAAAATCGATATGAACTAAAATTCTTGAAGTCAAAGCTTTTAAATATCAATTACGTTAACCTGGATCAAGATTGAAATCACAAAAATGCAAAAAAGTGAACAAAATTTGAAAAATTACAGTTTGTCATGTTTTTTGTGATTTTTTTATTTTTTTCTTTCTGAAAGTTAAAAATTTATCAAAAATTATATTGTCGAAAAAACTGTTATTTAATTGTATTGTACATATTCAGACACTTTAAATCAGGCTAGGAAAAGGGAAGGAAATGGAAATTCAGAGAGGCCAAGGGGAAGGGATGAAAATTGAGAGGCTGGAGATGAAGGGGAAGGAGTTTTTGGAATTAGCTTCGAATATTTTAAAAATAAATGGTTAGATATTTAACAGCATATTTAGCAGAGAACAATTATATGCAGTCGGGATGCACAAATTTGAGCGAATAAAGCATCAAAAACTGAGTTTATTTTTGTCAAACATGAGATCAAAATTGGCCGAAGGCCGATAAAAGGAGAATTTATATATTGAATTATTTTTTTGAAAATGAGCTCAAATCGGCCAAGAAGTGACCGAGAAACCGACAATTTAAGATTTAACCGGTAATTAGGGAAGAGGGATGGGAAAAGTCTGGGGATGCATCCTTTTTCCTAGCCTGCTTTGAATGATTCTCGTGCTAAAAAAAACTCCGGCGCTCCAACAGAAAGTAAATAATGACATTTTCAAAAAAATAATAACGTATTTTGGATACACATTTTCAATGCACAGGGAGCGGGCAATATCGCCGAAAGTTTTTTTTCGAAAAAAATAATTTTTTTCGTTCAAAAATGAGAAACTCATGAGCGTTCGGAATGACGTCATAATTTAAAACAGTTTTCAATTTTACAAGGAGTTTAACAATAGGTTCAATTAAAGTAAAATACCGTACTTCACCAAATTCAATAAAAAAAAAAGGTAGATTTGAAAAATTTAATCGTGTGAAACGACGTCATTCATGACGCAATCAAAGTAATTTGTTATTAAAACCTCAACGACCACGCATTTTCGGCGATATTTGCATTGGCAGGAATTTGGCTAGAAATCGTGAAACTGCGTAGGTTTTTTTTGCAATATTCTCAAATTAGGCGAGTACATAGTTTCCTTATTTGGTAATAAGTTGATTGACGTTTAATTCATCGAGCAATGAGGTGCCTGGTATGGGAGTAGGTCAAATTCTCGACGAATAAGTCTTTCCATATCCGAAATAATTGTTTGTAAAAGAGAATTAAATCATCAAAAAAGCCTTTGAGGGATCAAAAAAAATTTTTAAGACTTTTTTCCCATTACACCATAGCCCCAAAATAATCACGTGACCGTATATTCAAGGATTAAGGTCGGTAGAAGTAGTACTGTTTTTTTCAAAAACTCCTTAAATTCAATTTTTGAAAAAATTGAAGTGGTTCTTTAAAAGTTTTTAAGACTTTTTTCATGACACCAAAGTCCAAAAACGATCACGTGACCTTCAAATGAGGAAAAAAGGTTTTGGTTTAAGTAAACAAATAGTGATCAAATTACGCCAAAAATTTTTTTGAGACAATCAACACCTAATTTAAGAGTTTTGAACATAGTTATTTTTCCCAACAACGTCACGTGATCTTATTTTTAAAGAAATAAGGATTAATTTATGACATATTCCAAACCTTATTTTTGAATTATAAAACAATGATCGTCACGTGATTTATTCGGACTTTGAAGTAATGAGAAAAGAGTCTTAAAAACGTTTGAAGTTGACCCTNCCAAAAGTAATCAAATCACGTGGAAGACCCCTAAAAGAATCATAACGAATTTCTAAGACCTTTATTGCATTTCAGTATGGCCTCCGGTTCAAATACAGCATTTCTAAAAGTCAAAACTTCCGAAATACTGATTACATAAGTTTGCGTAGGCGCAGAAAGATGAGAGTAAATCTTTCTTATCACGAGAAATAAATATTCCTCAACAATTTAAGAGTTATTTTACTAGAGAATTTTGTGAACATTTAATTTTTTTTGCAGATTTAAAACCCAAATTGGTGACGGTTTAATATTTTAAATTTGAAAATGTCAAATTAACCCTTAATTCGTGTTACTTATGCACTTGTTTGTGAGAATCGGCAAAAATGAGAGAGTTTTTTTATTTTATTATTCACATTTGATGACTTTTTATAATTTATTTTTACAAATTGTTTGTATAGGACTGTATTAATTTTTTTGAATAATATGATTACTATTGAAAAAATATATGTTAATAATGTATCTTCGGTTATATGCTTGATTAAAACGCCTTGCCACAGATGGCAAGAAGACACTAAGGGTCCAGAGATTGTCTGCCACTACGGGAGTTAAGTGATCACTCAGATCCTGTCCGTCAATTGTTGTAAAATTAACATCAGTTCACTTGAAAAATTTCACAAAATAGATCGTCGGAACTGAATTCTAACGCAATTAATAATTATTGATTAAGTTATTCTAAGTAATTTACTAGCGTTTTTTCTTAATTTTTACGAATGATACTTGTATATAGATTACGGGGGCTACTGGTTGTTCTTTACTAGATTTTTAGCCAATTTTTTTTATATGATTCAGCTTTTGATAAAAATTCATCCGATAACAATCTTAGATAGCTCAAACTGAGCACAGATATCTTGTGAATAATAAAATGAAAAAAATGGGTACATCGGCCCAATTTATTTAATATTTTGTTCTGCGATTACTAAAATTGTTTAATTATTACAGCCTGAGTTTTTTCGTTTACCGCGTTTTTTTTATGCGGTCGGTTAGACAGCCAAAATCTATAGAAAAATCTTTTAGAAATCTCTTAGAAAAATCTCTTAGAAAATGAGAAACAATGGTCGGATTTGGACCATTTTTTATCATATTATTCACAAGATATTTGTGCTAAGTTTGAGCGATCTAAGAATGTCATCCGATCAGTTGTTTTCAAAAGCCGAATTATATGAAATTTTTGGCTAAAAATATAGTAAAAAACGACCAGAGGCCCCGTAAATTCGATTATCGATTAACATAGTTATTTTACGAATTGTGACGAATGATACTAGTACAGTATACACATAGCTGTGTACATAGCTAATATACTACTGTAGTATTTTTCCTAAAATAATAAAAATAAACGCTGGTAAATTACTTAGAAGTCACTTAATCCATAATTATTATTCACGTTAAAATTTAGTTCCGACGATCTATTTTGTTAAATTTTTCGAGTGAACTGATTTGATACTAGTATATTGAGAATGATGCTGATAATGAGTTATAAATTGTTTAGACATTTTTTTGCGTGCATTAAGTCACTTTTCGCAGAACCAGCACTTGCTGATTCAGCAGTTCATTACCGTAAATAGACCGGCGGAACTGAGTTTTAACGTAACTAATAATTATTGATGAAGTGAGTTCTAAATAATTTATTAGTGTTAAACTAAGTATTTATTTTGATTTTTCCCGATCAATTAATATATTGTCAATAATATATTGTCAATAATATATTGTCAATAATATATTGTGAATAATTTCGGACATTGGTAATGAATTGCTTCGACAAGATTTTGCGCGCTTTAGCTGATATATTTTAGCACTATTTTAATGATGGGCTAAAAAATTAAAACTTTTTTCTGCAGTGCAGAGTCTGCACAAATATTTTTTTGAAAATGCTAGATTCTGAATCTTTGAAGTCTAAACGAACTTTAATTTTTTAAACCTGAATACAGGGGGGGGCAATATCGCTGAAAGTTTTTCGCCAACAAATTTCGGCGATATTGGCACATTCGGCGATATTGCCCCCCGCCTTTGTACTGGGGGCCTATATATCGTAGGAAGTTTTTTGCCAAATTGCGTAGGTTTTTTTGGCAATTTTTCGACGATTTCGGCAATATTTGGCCCCCCGTGTACACCCCACTCGGAGCCCACCACTAAAAGCGTTGGTTGAATACGCGTCTCTGATTGGCTGTGATTTTGCTTTTCTCACAAAATGATAGGAGTTGACCGCAGTTGAAAATTTTGAACAAAAATTGTCACTGCTTTTGTACGAATTCTAGATTGATCTTATTGACTTTTTGTACTGATTTTATTTTCTTATATAATTTTGCAAAAAAAGAGATTTTTTACATAGTTTATTCAAAAACAAATCATGCCTACTTCTGGACATCACATGAAACCAAAAGGTTAATAATGCCCCCTTAGGTTATATAATGCCTTACTTTTGTTGTTTATCGATAACGATCCCCGTGTGAACAAAACGACTTTTTTTGTCAGAGAAATATACTTTCATTTTCGGGCAATTAACTCTCATCAACGCAAATTACTCTGTTCTTCCAAATTGGAACACGTTTTTTACCTTTTAATTAATTTAAATTAATGCATATATGTAGTAATTAATATCTTACACCCTGTATAAATATTAATATATTATGTAGGTACCTACTAGGTAGTAATCAAAATAAATTTTGAATATTTACGATAATATAAAAAATCAAAAATTAACGAAAACATATATTTTTCGCCATTTTTATAGGTACAAAACTGTTTGAAATGAACCAAGCTTTTTTCGGTACAATAAGAGTCTCTAATTTAAATAAAAACTTCTCTAATTAGTAGTGACCTCCTAAAATTATAACATAGGGGAACGTTCAAAATGGGAACGGCAACAAATTGCAAAGCGCGAAACTTTCCTCAGGAAATCTCAGGCAAAAAGTCTTTCACCTGATAAAAAAACGAGATCGATAGTTGTTGAAGAGAAGCCTAAATCACCGCCGATTCCAGTGGTGAAAAAATTGGGGGTGATTTCAACACAAACTTCTCTTGCCGAAAGACATGCTTTCGATGAAAATGCCACCCAAACTTCTTTTATTAAATTACCAGAGCAAAAAGCCGAAGTGATAGAAATTGAAGATTCAGCAGAAGATGAATCTTATCAAGAACCAAGGTGACCAAAACGATGAATTAAGGGGGGTTGGTTAACTCTATTCGAGTCGATGTATAGTGTAACCATTTGCTGATGCTTTCTGTACCCAAGTTGGTCTGAATCCAAAAATTTTATTCAGGCCAATTTGGGAACAGAAAGCACGCTCGTGCTTAGTGCACCAACATTGGCCAAGTAGCTTTACATAAAAATTAATTCGTCAAAAATGCAAATTGACCAATTAAAAATTTTTACAATATTGATTTAAATGCAAATGTTATCAGTAGGGTAACTGAGGAAAATTTCAAAGAAAACAAAAGTTTTTGGAGCACGTTTATAGATCAAATATTATATTTTTTTTCCAATTCCTTGATGTCTTAAACGGTTTTTTAAAGACATAAGAAATTTATTGGGTTGTCAGAATCGGATCGTACTAGAATAGTTTGGCGTGCTTTATGTACCCAAATTGGTCCAAATAAAACATTTAGTGTCAGACCAATTTGAGTACCGAAATCACGATCGTGCTTAGTGTATCCACCTAGGCAATGTTTAGTATGGCGGGTTCAATTCCCGCCTATGCATTGTACACTGAGGACAAAAAAGTCGATTCTCAAATTTGAGAACACTAAGCTTTTCGAGCTGAAACTATTAATATTAAAATTGAGACACTTCTAAGATTTTTTTTCTAAAATTTTGACTCTGAGGCAATCTGGACAGAAATTTATGACGTTTTAAGGGAGTTACGGTTTTAAGGGAGTTACCGACGGGGGCTGTTTCTCGAGATCAATCTATCGTAGATTTTTTAGTCTTCATGCTGTATTTATTTAAGGCCTTGATCGATCAACTTAATTTTACTCGGACCAGTTAGCCTGCAATTCAATCTTGCAGACCAATCAAAAAACTTGAAGAAAATTAAAAAAATTTTAGATTGTGAAATGGTCAAAATTTTGAGCTACCTGAACTTTGAACATGTGGTAGTCAAAAATAAATCAAATATGGACATAAAAGTGCTCGATTTTTTTCTTCGCTATCAATTTCGAAAAGATGCTTTTTTTCGAAATAAGCAAATTTAACGTGTTAATTTGATCGATGTTGAGCAAATAGACCGAAAATGAATTTCCCTGCCACATTTTCACTGTCAACCCCATTGTTAGTGGACGTACGAAAAATTAAAAAATTCTGATATCTCCTCGCTGAATGATTTTATCGTGAAAAAGCTGATAATCGGCTTTTTGGACCGGTATAACTACCGGTACCGTCATACAAAAAACTTTTTCTTGCCTTTTTTGAAAAATTATTATCTCAAACATACTGAAATTTCAAAATTGTACGACTCTTCCTCATCTAACGACAGATGTTTAAAAAACAGTGAAATGCGTCGGTAACTGTCTTAGTAATATTTCATTTTAAAGCTTTGATTGCGATATTCACGCAATATTTGAGATTGCAATTTTTTCCACAAAATTTTATTCTGAAATTAAATTTTTAGCGTAAAATCATTGTCGCCTCCACCACTTCCGAAAAAGAAAACTTGCTGTATTATTTATCATATTTTAACAATGCTTATTCTGGTCGCTTTAGTTGCCGAAAGAATATTACTGGTACCTGCTGATGAACCAAATTGTGACACGATCGAAACATCAACCAATTCCTTGAGTAAAAATTTTCAAAAAAACTTACATTTTCGATAAAGTTGAATTATTTTCGTATTTAAAATTGTCAACATTAATCGTTTTTATGTTAAAATTGGTTATGGGTCCCATAATATGGGAGTTGTATCGGCTGGAAAGACTTTTTAAGACGGCCATAACGCTTCACTCCAACGTCCGATTGGTATGAAAATTTTCAGATTGTTAGTTCGTTATCTCAAAAACAATATTTTTAGATAATTTTAAGAATTGCATGTTAAACCGGTAAATCAGGTTAACCGGAAGAAAAAATTAATATTTAAAAGTCGTATTTTTTTACACATAACATCATAAATGTTTGATTTTTTTGACATAAGCTAGAGAATTGAAATGTGAAAAAATGGCATTCGTTTTTTTTTTAATTTTCATCCTGAAAGTGCCTCGAAATCGACGAGAACTGTCATTTTTCATAGTTTTGGCCACGGAAAATCGTTTTTTTCTACATGTTACATTCGATACTATTTTCATATTAACAATGAGTTCGGACAATTATACATGTACAGTTTGAAAATTATTTTTGACAGTATTCAAGGTCATCGTATCAAGTTGTAAGTAGCACCAAAAAAATAGAAAGTACCAGTTTTCTGGAATTTATATTATAAACTATGGTCCAATTATGAGCCGTTCGAGCACTAGAGAGCAAAACATTTTCTCATGTTCAACACCCAGAAAAACAAGCTTTATGTGACTGATTAGACGTATAGTTTAAGTTTACTATAGCTAACAGTAAGTTTATTGCTTATTCGAAGACTTGATGAGGGCCAAAAATAAAGTGTACAGTGAATGAAATTAAATATTGGATTTTAACAGTAATACCAGGCTTGTAAAGGAAAACATCCATTATCCTATNTTTTCAGAACTTTATCTCCATTAAGTACTAAAAAAAAGTTTATAATACTTAATGACGTTTAAATAAAAAATGATTAACCTCCATTAAGTACTAAGTATCTGGCTCGAATCTCGACGCCACTTGAAACTCACGCGGTATATGAATGGCGTAGATGTCCAAAGAGCGTCTCTTAAATTTGAAAATGGCGAAGATGTCCAAAAAGCGTCCCTAAAATTTGAAAATGGCGTAGATGTCCAAAGAGCGTTCCTCAAATTTCAAAATAGCGTAGATGCTCCAAAAGCGTTTCTCAAATTTAGAAATGGAATAAATCTCTCAAGAGCGGTTCCCGAATTTCTAAATGGCGTATATGTCCCAAGAGCGTTCCTAAAATTTCCAAATGGCGTATATGTCTCAAGAGGGTTCTAAAATCAAAACATGCCTCTTCAAAGAATAACGTTTTCCACTTCGTGGCGTAGTTCGATTCACACTTGTCTACACTTTCAGACCTTCAGTTTATAATAGCCTACGCTTCTTTACATCGATCACATCCACTTTAACCGCTTGTCTCTTATTATAATTTGTTCTTCAATCGTGTACACTTTCGGCCCCTCAGTATATAATGCGCAAAAGAAAAAAATCCTAGTGACTTTTGTTCATTTGTGTGTACTTTATGTTAATTAATTCCGCCCCAGAATAAAGTTCATTAAGAGTTGTTTTCTTTTGCATACATTATACAGTAACTCTTGATGGAGGTTAATCATTTTCTACTTAAACATCATTATATATT
>SCLH01000123.1:360122-379972 GCA_004367855.1 Oikopleura vanhoeffeni
ATGAATAAAAAACTACTGTATTTAAATTTTGTATTAAATAGGAAATTTAAGAACCGGAAGTAGTTCTCTAAAATTTTTACCAAATTTTTTGGAAATATTTAAAATACATGTACAAATTAACAAAGAAAAAAATCTCAATAATTGTCTCACGGTTATTTTGAAATCAGTTGACGTCAGTAATTTCAGCCCAGATCATTGCGGTATGACTAGGAACGGTATATGAGATGAAGTTGAATAATTAATTATCAACAATCATAATGACTCGATGAAGAAAAACCTCATTTAACAAAATACTTGTGTCCATGATATCAATTTATGACTTTTCTGCGACCAAAATAAACTTTTGACCCTTTTGTAATTCCATGCAAATTTTTTGAGGTTGATTCGGTGCATCACCGAGTGATACTGACGGTGCTGCTCTTATGTTGGAAACAAGTAAAAAATTGTTTCGACAAGATTTTTTGGGCAAGATCAGCATGTTCATTACCACAAAATCGATATGAACTAAAATTCTTGAAGTCAAAGCTTTTAAATATCAATTACGTTAACCTGGATCAAGATTGAAATCACAAAAATGCAAAAAAGTGAACAAAATTTGAAAAATTACAGTTTGTCATGTTTTTTGTGATTTTTTTATTTTTTTCTTTCTGAAAGTTAAAAATTTATCAAAAATTATATTGTCGAAAAAACTGTTATTTAATTGTATTGTACATATTCAGACACTTTAAATCAGGCTAGGAAAAGGGAAGGAAATGGAAATTCAGAGAGGCCAAGGGGAAGGGATGAAAATTGAGAGGCTGGAGATGAAGGGGAAGGAGTTTTTGGAATTAGCTTCGAATATTTTAAAAATAAATGGTTAGATATTTAACAGCATATTTAGCAGAGAACAATTATATGCAGTCGGGATGCACAAATTTGAGCGAATAAAGCATCAAAAACTGAGTTTATTTTTGTCAAACATGAGATCAAAATTGGCCGAAGGCCGATAAAAGGAGAATTTATATATTGAATTATTTTTTTGAAAATGAGCTCAAATCGGCCAAGAAGTGACCGAGAAACCGACAATTTAAGATTTAACCGGTAATTAGGGAAGAGGGATGGGAAAAGTCTGGGGATGCATCCTTTTTCCTAGCCTGCTTTGAATGATTCTCGTGCTAAAAAAAACTCCGGCGCTCCAACAGAAAGTAAATAATGACATTTTCAAAAAAATAATAACGTATTTTGGATACACATTTTCAATGCACAGGGAGCGGGCAATATCGCCGAAAGTTTTTTTTCGAAAAAAATAATTTTTTTCGTTCAAAAATGAGAAACTCATGAGCGTTCGGAATGACGTCATAATTTAAAACAGTTTTCAATTTTACAAGGAGTTTAACAATAGGTTCAATTAAAGTAAAATACCGTACTTCACCAAATTCAATAAAAAAAAAAGGTAGATTTGAAAAATTTAATCGTGTGAAACGACGTCATTCATGACGCAATCAAAGTAATTTGTTATTAAAACCTCAACGACCACGCATTTTCGGCGATATTTGCATTGGCAGGAATTTGGCTAGAAATCGTGAAACTGCGTAGGTTTTTTTTGCAATATTCTCAAATTAGGCGAGTACATAGTTTCCTTATTTGGTAATAAGTTGATTGACGTTTAATTCATCGAGCAATGAGGTGCCTGGTATGGGAGTAGGTCAAATTCTCGACGAATAAGTCTTTCCATATCCGAAATAATTGTTTGTAAAAGAGAATTAAATCATCAAAAAAGCCTTTGAGGGATCAAAAAAAATTTTTAAGACTTTTTTCCCATTACACCATAGCCCCAAAATAATCACGTGACCGTATATTCAAGGATTAAGGTCGGTAGAAGTAGTACTGTTTTTTTCAAAAACTCCTTAAATTCAATTTTTGAAAAAATTGAAGTGGTTCTTTAAAAGTTTTTAAGACTTTTTTCATGACACCAAAGTCCAAAAACGATCACGTGACCTTCAAATGAGGAAAAAAGGTTTTGGTTTAAGTAAACAAATAGTGATCAAATTACGCCAAAAATTTTTTTGAGACAATCAACACCTAATTTAAGAGTTTTGAACATAGTTATTTTTCCCAACAACGTCACGTGATCTTATTTTTAAAGAAATAAGGATTAATTTATGACATATTCCAAACCTTATTTTTGAATTATAAAACAATGATCGTCACGTGATTTATTCGGACTTGAAGTAATGAGAAAAGTCTTTAAAACGTTTGAAGTTGACCCTAGAATTTTTTTGACGTAATTTGAGTACTTTTTCATATACTGTATATCGGTACTATGCTTTTTATTCCAAAAGTAATCAAATCACGTGGAAGACCCCTAAAAGAATCATAACGAATTTCTAAGACCTTTATTGCATTTCAGTATGGCCTCCGGTTCAAATACAGCATTTCTAAAAGTCAAAACTTCCGAAATACTGATTACATAAGTTTGCGTAGGCGCAGAAAGATGAGAGTAAATCTTTCTTATCACGAGAAATAAATATTCCTCAACAATTTAAGAGTTATTTTACTAGAGAATTTTGTGAACATTTAATTTTTTTTGCAGATTTAAAACCCAAATTGGTGACGGTTTAATATTTTAAATTTGAAAATGTCAAATTAACCCTTAATTCGTGTTACTTATGCACTTGTTTGTGAGAATCGGCAAAAATGAGAGAGTTTTTTTATTTTATTATTCACATTTGATGACTTTTTATAATTTATTTTTACAAATTGTTTGTATAGGACTGTATTAATTTTTTTGAATAATATGATTACTATTGAAAAAATATATGTTAATAATGTATCTTCGGTTATATGCTTGATTAAAACGCCTTGCCACAGATGGCAAGAAGACACTAAGGGTCCAGAGATTGTCTGCCACTACGGGAGTTAAGTGATCACTCAGATCCTGTCCGTCAATTGTTGTAAAATTAACATCAGTTCACTTGAAAAATTTCACAAAATAGATCGTCGGAACTGAATTCTAACGCAATTAATAATTATTGATTAAGTTATTCTAAGTAATTTACTAGCGTTTTTTCTTAATTTTTACGAATGATACTTGTATATAGATTACGGGGGCTACTGGTTGTTCTTTACTAGATTTTTAGCCAATTTTTTTTATATGATTCAGCTTTTGATAAAAATTCATCCGATAACAATCTTAGATAGCTCAAACTGAGCACAGATATCTTGTGAATAATAAAATGAAAAAAATGGGTACATCGGCCCAATTTATTTAATATTTTGTTCTGCGATTACTAAAATTGTTTAATTATTACAGCCTGAGTTTTTTCGTTTACCGCGTTTTTTTTATGCGGTCGGTTAGACAGCCAAAATCTATAGAAAAATCTTTTAGAAATCTCTTAGAAAAATCTCTTAGAAAATGAGAAACAATGGTCGGATTTGGACCATTTTTTATCATATTATTCACAAGATATTTGTGCTAAGTTTGAGCGATCTAAGAATGTCATCCGATCAGTTGTTTTCAAAAGCCGAATTATATGAAATTTTTGGCTAAAAATATAGTAAAAAACGACCAGAGGCCCCGTAAATTCGATTATCGATTAACATAGTTATTTTACGAATTGTGACGAATGATACTAGTACAGTATACACATAGCTGTGTACATAGCTAATATACTACTGTAGTATTTTTCCTAAAATAATAAAAATAAACGCTGGTAAATTACTTAGAAGTCACTTAATCCATAATTATTATTCACGTTAAAATTTAGTTCCGACGATCTATTTTGTTAAATTTTTCGAGTGAACTGATTTGATACTAGTATATTGAGAATGATGCTGATAATGAGTTATAAATTGTTTAGACATTTTTTTGCGTGCATTAAGTCACTTTTCGCAGAACCAGCACTTGCTGATTCAGCAGTTCATTACCGTAAATAGACCGGCGGAACTGAGTTTTAACGTAACTAATAATTATTGATGAAGTGAGTTCTAAATAATTTATTAGTGTTAAACTAAGTATTTATTTTGATTTTTCCCGATCAATTAATATATTGTCAATAATATATTGTCAATAATATATTGTCAATAATATATTGTGAATAATTTCGGACATTGGTAATGAATTGCTTCGACAAGATTTTGCGCGCTTTAGCTGATATATTTTAGCACTATTTTAATGATGGGCTAAAAAATTAAAACTTTTTTCTGCAGTGCAGAGTCTGCACAAATATTTTTTTGAAAATGCTAGATTCTGAATCTTTGAAGTCTAAACGAACTTTAATTTTTTAAACCTGAATACAGGGGGGGGCAATATCGCTGAAAGTTTTTCGCCAACAAATTTCGGCGATATTGGCACATTCGGCGATATTGCCCCCCGCCTTTGTACTGGGGGCCTATATATCGTAGGAAGTTTTTTGCCAAATTGCGTAGGTTTTTTTGGCAATTTTTCGACGATTTCGGCAATATTTGGCCCCCCGTGTACACCCCACTCGGAGCCCACCACTAAAAGCGTTGGTTGAATACGCGTCTCTGATTGGCTGTGATTTTGCTTTTCTCACAAAATGATAGGAGTTGACCGCAGTTGAAAATTTTGAACAAAAATTGTCACTGCTTTTGTACGAATTCTAGATTGATCTTATTGACTTTTTGTACTGATTTTATTTTCTTATATAATTTTGCAAAAAAAGAGATTTTTTACATAGTTTATTCAAAAACAAATCATGCCTACTTCTGGACATCACATGAAACCAAAAGGTTAATAATGCCCCCTTAGGTTATATAATGCCTTACTTTTGTTGTTTATCGATAACGATCCCCGTGTGAACAAAACGACTTTTTTTGTCAGAGAAATATACTTTCATTTTCGGGCAATTAACTCTCATCAACGCAAATTACTCTGTTCTTCCAAATTGGAACACGTTTTTTACCTTTTAATTAATTTAAATTAATGCATATATGTAGTAATTAATATCTTACACCCTGTATAAATATTAATATATTATGTAGGTACCTACTAGGTAGTAATCAAAATAAATTTTGAATATTTACGATAATATAAAAAATCAAAAATTAACGAAAACATATATTTTTCGCCATTTTTATAGGTACAAAACTGTTTGAAATGAACCAAGCTTTTTTCGGTACAATAAGAGTCTCTAATTTAAATAAAAACTTCTCTAATTAGTAGTGACCTCCTAAAATTATAACATAGGGGAACGTTCAAAATGGGAACGGCAACAAATTGCAAAGCGCGAAACTTTCCTCAGGAAATCTCAGGCAAAAAGTCTTTCACCTGATAAAAAAACGAGATCGATAGTTGTTGAAGAGAAGCCTAAATCACCGCCGATTCCAGTGGTGAAAAAATTGGGGGTGATTTCAACACAAACTTCTCTTGCCGAAAGACATGCTTTCGATGAAAATGCCACCCAAACTTCTTTTATTAAATTACCAGAGCAAAAAGCCGAAGTGATAGAAATTGAAGATTCAGCAGAAGATGAATCTTATCAAGAACCAAGGTGACCAAAACGATGAATTAAGGGGGGTTGGTTAACTCTATTCGAGTCGATGTATAGTGTAACCATTTGCTGATGCTTTCTGTACCCAAGTTGGTCTGAATCCAAAAATTTTATTCAGGCCAATTTGGGAACAGAAAGCACGCTCGTGCTTAGTGCACCAACATTGGCCAAGTAGCTTTACATAAAAATTAATTCGTCAAAAATGCAAATTGACCAATTAAAAATTTTTACAATATTGATTTAAATGCAAATGTTATCAGTAGGGTAACTGAGGAAAATTTCAAAGAAAACAAAAGTTTTTGGAGCACGTTTATAGATCAAATATTATATTTTTTTTCCAATTCCTTGATGTCTTAAACGGTTTTTTAAAGACATAAGAAATTTATTGGGTTGTCAGAATCGGATCGTACTAGAATAGTTTGGCGTGCTTTATGTACCCAAATTGGTCCAAATAAAACATTTAGTGTCAGACCAATTTGAGTACCGAAATCACGATCGTGCTTAGTGTATCCACCTAGGCAATGTTTAGTATGGCGGGTTCAATTCCCGCCTATGCATTGTACACTGAGGACAAAAAAGTCGATTCTCAAATTTGAGAACACTAAGCTTTTCGAGCTGAAACTATTAATATTAAAATTGAGACACTTCTAAGATTTTTTTTCTAAAATTTTGACTCTGAGGCAATCTGGACAGAAATTTATGACGTTTTAAGGGAGTTACGGTTTTAAGGGAGTTACCGACGGGGGCTGTTTCTCGAGATCAATCTATCGTAGATTTTTTAGTCTTCATGCTGTATTTATTTAAGGCCTTGATCGATCAACTTAATTTTACTCGGACCAGTTAGCCTGCAATTCAATCTTGCAGACCAATCAAAAAACTTGAAGAAAATTAAAAAAATTTTAGATTGTGAAATGGTCAAAATTTTGAGCTACCTGAACTTTGAACATGTGGTAGTCAAAAATAAATCAAATATGGACATAAAAGTGCTCGATTTTTTTCTTCGCTATCAATTTCGAAAAGATGCTTTTTTTCGAAATAAGCAAATTTAACGTGTTAATTTGATCGATGTTGAGCAAATAGACCGAAAATGAATTTCCCTGCCACATTTTCACTGTCAACCCCATTGTTAGTGGACGTACGAAAAATTAAAAAATTCTGATATCTCCTCGCTGAATGATTTTATCGTGAAAAAGCTGATAATCGGCTTTTTGGACCGGTATAACTACCGGTACCGTCATACAAAAAACTTTTTCTTGCCTTTTTTGAAAAATTATTATCTCAAACATACTGAAATTTCAAAATTGTACGACTCTTCCTCATCTAACGACAGATGTTTAAAAAACAGTGAAATGCGTCGGTAACTGTCTTAGTAATATTTCATTTTAAAGCTTTGATTGCGATATTCACGCAATATTTGAGATTGCAATTTTTTCCACAAAATTTTATTCTGAAATTAAATTTTTAGCGTAAAATCATTGTCGCCTCCACCACTTCCGAAAAAGAAAACTTGCTGTATTATTTATCATATTTTAACAATGCTTATTCTGGTCGCTTTAGTTGCCGAAAGAATATTACTGGTACCTGCTGATGAACCAAATTGTGACACGATCGAAACATCAACCAATTCCTTGAGTAAAAATTTTCAAAAAAACTTACATTTTCGATAAAGTTGAATTATTTTCGTATTTAAAATTGTCAACATTAATCGTTTTTATGTTAAAATTGGTTATGGGTCCCATAATATGGGAGTTGTATCGGCTGGAAAGACTTTTTAAGACGGCCATAACGCTTCACTCCAACGTCCGATTGGTATGAAAATTTTCAGATTGTTAGTTCGTTATCTCAAAAACAATATTTTTAGATAATTTTAAGAATTGCATGTTAAACCGGTAAATCAGGTTAACCGGAAGAAAAAATTAATATTTAAAAGTCGTATTTTTTTACACATAACATCATAAATGTTTGATTTTTTTGACATAAGCTAGAGAATTGAAATGTGAAAAAATGGCATTCGTTTTTTTTTTAATTTTCATCCTGAAAGTGCCTCGAAATCGACGAGAACTGTCATTTTTCATAGTTTTGGCCACGGAAAATCGTTTTTTTCTACATGTTACATTCGATACTATTTTCATATTAACAATGAGTTCGGACAATTATACATGTACAGTTTGAAAATTATTTTTGACAGTATTCAAGGTCATCGTATCAAGTTGTAAGTAGCACCAAAAAAATAGAAAGTACCAGTTTTCTGGAATTTATATTATAAACTATGGTCCAATTATGAGCCGTTCGAGCACTAGAGAGCAAAACATTTTCTCATGTTCAACACCCAGAAAAACAAGCTTTATGTGACTGATTAGACGTATAGTTTAAGTTTACTATAGCTAAACATAAGATTTATGATTATTCGAAGACTTTGATGGGCCAAATAAAGATTGTACAGTGAATGGAAATTAAATATTGGAATTTAAACAGTAATACCAGGCTGTGTAAAGGAAACATCCATTATCACTATTCTATCTCTATTCATATCCTTTACAAGCCTGACTTAAATTGAAAGTTGTATTTCAATTCACAGTTTAAACCAAATAATTGCTGATATGACATCGTTTTGAAAAATATTTACGAGTCGAGTAAAATGACGATTTTTTTCACCGTACGTTCATATTGGTCAAATTGTATTTAAAAATTGCGTGGTGCAGGTAAATCAAATGTCGTAAATAAATGGCCCGTACCACCTTTCTCTGATGATCAGAATGATGGTTAAGTGTGATGACAAAATTAAGACGTTTATTTTAATTCAAGCAAAAATGCTGAAAAACTCTTAATTTTTGAAGTTTTAACCAATCAAAAAAGAAAAATTTTGAACTAAGAACGTTTAGAACGAATATTCAGGCAAATAACAAGATTAGAAAATAAAAGTGATCAAAAAACCACAAAACAAAATTAGCTTCAACCACAACGATGCGAACGTCCGATAAACAATTAAAAACCTTTCGACTATATACAAAATGTCGTCTAAGAAGCCATAATTGCGCAGTTTGACGGATTGATTTTTTTTGGTCTTAAAAACATTTATACAAAACATACATCGGCCGTAATATTACAAAGTTGGCCAAGTTTTTAATTGCCAAAAAAACCTACCGCCACAGTTCGGGACCGCTACGCCGGAAAAATAACTCCTCTGTTAGAACACTAATAATTTTCTTTCATTTTTTCTCCCACTTTGTCTCGAATTTAGTCCACATTGTCGAGGAGTAAAGCTACGAAATTTATTAAAAGCAAAGAAAAATTGTTTGGCAAGCGTCCAATGGTGAGCTAAGCATGCAAAAGTTTGTAGACCATTCACTGAAATCGAGTTAGTTTGAAATAAGTAACGCCAATTGGTTATACAAAACATTAAGCCTCGAGGCACATCAGCACAAAACACCAATTTGATTTTTCGCTGACCTTCAAACCGTCATAATTTTGAGGATTTTTTGCATGAGAATAATCTTGGATTTTTCTGTATAAGATGCCAAGTTTGATGTTAAATCCATGATCAAGATCTCTCTTGCTTATGTCAAAAAAACATAAAAATTAAAAATTAATGGACGTTTTTGCGCACTTTTCTTTTTCGCTTTTAAAGCTGTCTTTCACTTTTAGATTGCTTGATATAGCCAGTCGATACAACCCCTTAAAGTGATCAAATTTTTTACAAAACATTTCTGCACAAATAATTTTTTTTGATACAAATTTTTCAACACCAAAATATTTTTTGAGCGAAAATCCCCACCCTTACTATGGAAATCAATACGAATATTTATTAATAAGATTTATTTCTATATAATTTCACACAGTTTTTCATGACTGATAATAATCTAATAAACTGTCAAAATCTCTTGAAAAAAATTCATTTCCGTTAAAATGAATTTGTAAAAATTAAAAACCTAATTACAATAAATAACTTTGAAAAATAAGTTATATGCTAATTTTAAAATTAATTGATCGTAATTAGGTCTTAAATTTGTACTGAATTAGACAGCAATTAAATTAGGACTAACACCAAACTTAATTCGATTTGCTTCACCAAGGGTTGAATGAATTCAATTAATCTTTTCCCGATATAATTTGATAAAGCATATCGATAAAGCATATATGATAAAGCCTAACACTTTTAATAAGTAGTCGCCATAATATTCTTAAGCGATAAGCACGATATTTTCTGAAATTACTTGTTAGACACTGAAATATGATTTTTTTTGTCAATTTCGAAAAAAAATCCAAAAAACATGTCACGTGATGAGACTGAAAAACCACTGAAATCGAGCTGACAATTAACTGATAAAAATTTTTTACGGCATATCGAAATTTTCAACTTAGACGCGCTATAAATAAGCTAATATGTTTGAAGCTACAAAAATACTTGGAAAAAAATCTGAAAAAAGTTCAAAAATTTCGAAATTTCTTGTCATTTTGGTTATTTTGTACTTTTGAAGCATTGGCAATCGATTTAAGGTATTTGTATAATACAATACAGGCAGAAAAATCACAGTCGCATACCCCCTTAAACCCTTGTAGACACATAACGTTTTTAGCTACCTTTATTAAATTAGGTACAAGATGGGCGTTATTAAATTAATTGAATAACGACCTCTCCGCCCTTAATTTAATCGATCCCTCCCTGACGGCGATAATTCATGACGATCGTAAATGCAGGGGATTAATTTGTTTTTAGGCCAGATTTAAGGATATAAGACCGCGAAAAATAATTTGTATCACTAGCTACAACCACCACTTCATCAATCACAACAACTTCTGCACGTATGTACCAAACATAGGGTTTTGAAATTTTGCAGGGAATTTTAAGTTTTAAAGTTTAAAAACCAGATTTTCATTTTTCCAAATACTTCCTCCAATTTAATTTTGTTTCAATCGTAAAATTTGGAATCTGGGACTAGATAAATAAATCAGAGGTTTCATGGCGTTTTCTTCCTTATATCTTTATCATTCAAACTCAAAACAAGTTAGTTTTGAAAAATTTTGTAGCCTAAAATTTTTTCAATTTTTGAAGAATTGTATTTCAATTTTTATATATAACTGTGAGTAACTTCCTATCTGTTAAATATCAGTCTTTTTAAATAATCGACCAAAACAAGAAATAAAAGCAGAAAACTCACACTTTGAAACATAGTTTCTGACTACTAGATTGCCCAAATTTTAATTTGCTATTCCAAGCATTTTTAAGGACTCATTTATTCCTGACCGTTTATTCATATTACTATCGGTTTCACTTTTTCCCCGGCCCGAACCCTATCTCTACTGTATAGTCTATAATGTATTTGGTCAAACCATCTGAAAAAACCTCAAGTCCTAATAAAAATTTAGAAGACTTAGGTGACATGTCATGACAGGATGTTTGAGCGAGTGGTTTGATTAAGGGGATACCCCTCATGGGAAAACAGGATTTTGTGTTTTTTAGGGCGAATATCTCAAAGACTACACATTGTAAAACCCAATAGTTAAATACAATGTTATATTTGTCTTTGGTTTTTTGAGACATGTTATATGACTTTTTTTTTATTCATAAAAACTAAAAAAATTTATAAGCTGTCGATGTATTAGATCATTTTCAAATCAGAATAAAGAATATATTTAAACGAAAATCTAACATCTTGAATCATTATTAAAGATCACTGATTGCTCGACCAGTCAGGAACGAGCTTTAAAATCGAGTCATATTTTGTTGCAAAAATCCTATTACTCGGTGAGTTTAGAAGGTAGGAAAATTGTTAGTAATAAGTTGAAAATTGTTAGTAATAAGTTGAAATAAATTCGCGTCAGTATAGCCAAAAAACGTTTTTTGAGCTGATTTTGAGAGTTTCGCGCAAAAGCCTATTTCTCCCTTGATTTTTTAGTAACACATTTCAAACCTGTATAAATCAAAAACTAGTGAGTTCGTGGAGAGCTGTTACTATCGAAACCTAAATTTCGATTATTTTTTATTTTCCGAAACTGTACTTTTAATTGCTGAAAATCCATGAATTTTGATTAAAATGCTTAAAATCAAGACAAGATATTTTCAAAATGATTAAAAAGTAATTTCCTAACGCTGTATCGGGATGAAAATACCACCAACTTATTTCAAATTATCCATATTTCCATGAAAAAAATTATAAGAATGAAATTCTGATTTTTTGTTTGAGCCTCAATTCATGAGGGGTACCCCCTTAAGGGGGTGGGCAAGGCGACCTTTTACGGCCATCGGGGACACTGACTTCAAATATAAAATTAGGTTTCTGACTAAATCGGCCATGAGAAAATCAATGGTTTTTACCAAATTTTCCTATCTCCTCTAGAATTTTGAAAATTATATGACCGAAAAAAAATATTCTTTCTAAATTTTGACTTCAAATTGTTTGAAGATCAATATATTTTTTTTAATCGACTACATCTTGTTTTATTCTCTCACAATCTTGCATCGAAGTCGAAACATGCGAAAAAGGTCGCCTTGCCCACTCCCTTATCATCTTATTTGAGATTTTTTTTATGAAATTTAAATATTAACTCCCGTAGTGTCTTCCGAGCCATCCATGGCCCGAAGGCCTTTAATCGCAATTTAGGACCGTTAATCATCTATGAATGAAAATTTACAAATTGATCGATCAACAATTTAGAGAATTGACGTTTGTGCGTTTTTTTTTCGAAAATTTTTACTGTATTACAGTACTTATTTTTTGCAAAAAAAATTTAAATCATAAAAAAAACCTTTGAGCGGGATCAAAAAAAATTTCTAAGACTTTACATACAGACCCATTACACTATAGCCCCAAAATGATCACGTGACCGTATATTAAGGGAATAAGATTGGTAAAAGTAGTACTGTTTTTAAGAAGTGAAGTGGTTCTTAAGAAGTTTTTAAGACTTTATTCCCATTACACCAAAGTCCGAAAACGATCACGTGACCTTCAAAAATAGGAAATAGTTTTGGTTCAAGTAAACAAATAGTGATGCTCAAAAATTAGCCGAGTTTTAAACATAATTAATATTTTCCAAAAACGTCAACGTGAATCTTATTTTTCGAGAGAATAAGGATTAATTTATGACATATTCCAAACCTTCATTGTTGGATTTTTCGTCACTTGATTTTAGTCGGACTTTGGTGTAATGCAAAAAACAGTCTTAAAAACGTTTGAAGGTTGCCCTGGAATTTTTTTTGAGTAATTTGAGTACTTTTTCAAATTACTGTTAATAATGCCTTTCTTTGAAAAGTACTCAAATCATGTGGAAGACCCCTTAAAAGAATCGTCAGGAATTTCTAAGACTTTTCTTGCATTTTAAATTGACCTCCGGCTTAAATAGAGCATTTATAAAAGTCCAAACTTCCGGAAAACTGATAACATAATAATGCGTAGGCGAAAGAAAAGAAGAGAGATTGATAAATCATTTTCATGCGCGAGATAATCCATAGTTTTAAAAAAATATTATTTCACATGAGAATGGTGATAAAAACATTCCATTTTTTTTCCAGATGCAATACCCATCAACATTGGCGACGGTTTCAATATTTTAAATTTGGAAAATGTCAAAGTTAACCCAAATTGGTTATTTATGCACTGTTTGAGAGAATCGGCGAAAATGAGAAAATTTTTAATTTTCTTAATCACATTTGATGACTTTTTATAAACTTTTTAACAAATTGTTTTTATAGGACTATAGAGAATTCCTTGAAAAAAATATGCACATCATTGAAAAAATATATGTTGATAATGAATCTTCGGTTATATGCTTGATTTAAAATGCAAAGCCATAGATGGCTCGAAGACACTACGGGTCCAGAGATTGTCGGCCACTACGGGAGTTAAGATGTCTGCAGAAATTTTTTTTAAAACGTAACAAACTTATTTTAGCCCTGCCAATTACTACCCTCAAATTTCTTCTTTACGACGATGGGTCTCCTATTACAGATATTGACCTGGAAATTTATTTTTTTGCACAACATCGGCTTATTTTGAAATTTTCATTGAATCATAAATTATATTCGAAACAAGATTTGACAATTGTTGAAATAGAAACACTCTCATGTTGGGATATTATAGAAACTTTTCAACGGAGCGGTGTTGCAGTTCCTTTTAAAGAGTTAACCGCGACGGAAAGATTTATAGAAATTGTTTTTTATATACTTTCATTACAGGAGGCCCCATATGATATGGGCCATATCGCCGACCCAATATGATATTGGCAATATCGCCGAATTCGCCTATATCGCCAAAAAACCTACGCAATTTCACGATTTTGGGCTTTAATTTCTTCCAGTGCCAATCGCCAAAATTGCGTAGGTGTTTGAGGTTTTTATTACAAATTACTCAAAGTGCGTCATGAATGACGACATATTCAAAGATAAAATTTCCCAAATCTACTTTTTTGAATTTTCATTTTATTGCGTTTTGTGGAGTACGTGATTCAACAGATTTTGGTATATAATTTCATTTCAACCTATTGTAAAACTCTTTATAAGATTGAAAAACTTTTTAGTAATGACGTCATTCAGACCAACCACGTGGTTTTTCATTTTCGAACAAAGAAATTTAATTATGTCATATAATTTATGTCCCTTTATCGCAGAAATACCGCCGGAAGTGCTCAATATCGCCGCATTGGTTTTTAAAAAAAATTTCGGCGATATTGGGTTTTCTCCTGTATCATGAAATATAATATTCTCCTGTATCATGTTATTAATATAATTTTTTTGAAAACGAAATTTTTCTCATAGGAATTTTTCCCATTTTTAATATTATTTTTTATAAAATCTAACAGAGCAACTGCCACAATCAATTGATCAACTTTGTACAAAATAGAGGATGTTCCCAGCTTTGGTACGACAATCCAGCAGAATTTGACAAACCCGATAAAAAGTGTTATTGGCCTACAGTCAAGGATTTGCAATTTTGTTTTAATCATCAGTCTAACTCATTAGACCGACTCAATAGACCCACTATTCTAAAGCCGGCTGAAATTTAGTCAAAAATTAAATGCCATATTAACAAAAAAGATCAACAATTAACGTTTTTAATTTTTTTTTCCCTTTATAAGGACAATATGCCATTTCAAAAGTTTTAAGGTGAAGAGCAAAAAAGTCTTCATTTTTTTCAATGAAAATTGAATGTTAAAAGAATCTTGCTTTTTCTTGTTATTTTAGGGACAGAATGTCCATTTTCGAAAATTTAGCACAGAAATTAAAGGACAATATGGCAAAATCACAGATTTCATAGACAATAACCACAGTAAAAAAAATATTCTGTTCTACCTAGTTTGATGACTTCCACGCTGAAACCATTAAAATTAATAAAACTTCGAAAGTCAATTAATCAACGAATTACAAAACTTCAAAGTGTATCAAAATGTTTTTGGTGAACTCAGCCGCTTTAAAAAAAAGTAGAGGACCTTCAGCTGTATTGAGGGGGTCGGTGCATTTTGACAGATGTGCACTTTTTCAATTTATTTTCTCTTGATGGGGAACTTTTTGCCACTTCAAAATTTTCGAAAAAAAAAATTTTGAACGAAAGTTGCTACTTTTGAACTCACTTTGTATAACCAGATTTTTTTCAGATCGATTATTTTCACTTTATTAATCGTCTTTTGAAAACGTCTCTCAAAAAACGCGCGTTAGCTATCAAAGGTGTCTAAATTACATTAAAATTCTTTTTCCCCTTTTTATTAATTAGAAGCGCTAAAAAACGGTCTCGACCACCAGCGAAAATTTATATAATTTGATTGTATATGATTTCTACGTCAAAATCGAAAATTGAAATTTTCGAAAAAAGACGAAAAAAACCCCACATTTTAGCACATCGAAAGTAATATTTATTTTCATGAGTTTATTAAATTTTACGTAGTAGATGGGTCGGCTTACCAATTTGGCAAGTTTCGGTGTGATAAATTTTTTTTAATTCTGAATAAAAACGGCTTTGATAGATTTCTGCCAATCAGTAGTTTCATTGCTAAAATTATGATTCAGAGTATAAACAAGAGCGAAGAAACAAAACGGTGACATATTTAAATATAGTGAAAGTAGCCATTCCAAATATTTTCAGCTGAGGATTCCAGAATAATCAGTTTAAAAAATTTTGAACAAGAAATGGGGAAAATTTTCGATATATTTCCAAATAGTTTCGACCAAAATCCCAAAAAAATGTCATATGATTTTTGCAATAGCATATAAAAAATATGTGGTCACCTACGCGATAAAGTGAAAGTGGCCATTTGAATAATTTTTTCGTTGATTATAAACAAAAACTTTTAAAAATAATTTTGAAGTAAAAATAAGGGGATTTTTATAATGTTCGGAAATCCTTCTGAAAATTTAATCATAAATTTGTCGAATTCCGACAAAGTTTAATTTGAACTCAAAATTTTCTTAAAAAGCAGTAAATGTCGAAATTAAGTAGGTTACAAAAGTTGCCTGGAGTATCGAAACATTACTTTGGTGGTATATTTAGAAGAATAATGGATTACCGGACCTCAAGAAGTAGCAAATCGCTAAATATTGAAATGAAGACAAACCGCAAGATATAGCACCCAATCAAAACGCGTTGTTATTGCGGGAATAGACCGATTTCATCTGGTCGGAGAGAAAAGGATGCAAACCAATCAAATGCTCAGATTTCGCATTTTTCAAATATTTAATATTTGTACTCTGAGGTCCGGTAATCCATATATAAACCCGGTACAAAGTTTTTCATCAAGAGCCCATATCCGTATCCGTCAAAATGCACCGCCCCCCTTAAGTTGACAACAGTCACTTCACATCGCTACATTTGCTTAAACTTTGTCAATTACAACGTTCTATCATCAACCGTTCAGAAGTTATTTTATCTTACTTTTTGCCAATTTCTCTCTAATTTAGATTTTAAGGCTCAAACATATTCCAATTTTTTTTTTGTTTTTTTAATACTATGCCAATACCACACGATGGCGGTAAAGGAAAGCTAGTTTATTGCTCATAAAGACTTGATTTGCGAAATAAGGTTTGTGTACAGAAAATAAAATAAATACGATAACAGTTCCAAAAAGCAGAAATGTTGTTAATCCTTATTCAGTGACTGCAGGTGACAAATATTCTATTTATGATCGGATATGGCATGGAAATTCAGCAATAGCTACTGTGAATGTGGCTGGTGAACCATGGGTTTTAGATCCAGTAGTGACTAATTATCCAAAATATTTTCACGATGAATACGCCCTGGGTGAAATGTTTGATAGCTCGTATAAATTTGATAATACAACTTATCATTCGGCTTATTGTCATAGAAATCATGGTATTGTTAGGGATAGTTATTAAGATGGTATTTTTTTATATTTTTTTCTCAACCATAGTACCTCTCAGCAGTAAATACGATTCGACATAAAGAATTTCAAAGTCAAAAATAGGTGCCAATTTTATTTATTGGTCATTTTATGATTCGGAATTTTTTTAATTTTTCTTTAAAAAAAACTTGATTTTATGGTCAAATTTTCATAACATAAGATAGCAAGCATTTTTCTCTTATGTGTGGTCAGTTTTAGGTAATTACGAACTCAATCGGATGAGTCGTTTCCAAAAGCCGAAATTTAAATAGTGTACATACTTTTTTCCCATGAGAGTAACTTTGTTTGTAATTAAATTATTAAAAGTTTGTATTTTAAGACCGTTATCCGTCTTGAAACTTCAAAAAAAACTATCTCTGATGAGTTAAACTATATGAGTCCCATAGTCTTACAAAGTGGAGACTTGTTTTACAACGTTATCAAGTAGCAAATATTGCTAATTGGAACAATTATGGAACGATGGATTTTCTGGTAAAAAGCAAGAGCATCATAATTGATTTTGAAAAGTAACGCAAATTATATGGAAGAGTATAAAATCTTTTTAATTTAAAATATGTAAAATGAGAGGGTTTCCAAAATCATGATGTCTTAAGGCCTCGGTGGATTTGACAGATACCGATAAATGGGCTTTTTGATGAAAAACTTTTCACTGGATTGATATAATTCTTTCACAAGTATTACCATTAAAGTGATGATTCATAATTCAGGAACTTTTGTACTAAGCGAATTTTTGCATTATGCCTTTTAAGAAATATGAGTGTGAATTAAACCTTTCGAACTTCGAGAAATTATGAGAAATTTTGGATAAAAGTTCCAAACATAAATAAAAAAATGCCTTATTTTTTTCGTTCAAATTTTTTTTTCAAAATATTTGTTCAGAAAATTTTTCTCTCTATTTCTTTGTTCAAAAAATTTTCCAAACAATTTTTGGAATCCTTAGCTGAAATATTGGAGATTGACTAAGCTTTCATATATTTAAATATGCTTTCGTTTTGTTCTTCGCTCTTGTTTATACTCTGAATCATACTTTTTTTGAATGAAAATACGGTTTGCGCAAAATAAAGTTATGCCCTCTTAGTCAAGAATTAAAGAAAAATTATTTAACCGAGACTTGCCTAATTGGTAAGCCGACTTGTCGACTGTTTTAAATTTATTTCATTCAACTCATAAAAAAAAATATTTTTTTCGATGTGCTGAAATTTCTTTTTTTTTTCGACTTTTTTCAAAAATTTAAATTTTCGATTTTGACTTAAAAATCGTTTGAATTCAAACTTAATAAATTTTCAACGGTGGACAGGACCGTATTTTAGAGCTCCTAATTAATAAAAAATAGAAAATAAATTTTACTGTAATTTACACACGTTACTTACAAACCCGCGTTTATCGAGTGTGTTTTGAAAAGACGATTTATAAAGTAAAAATAATCAATCAGAAGAAATTCAGATTGATTATTTTTACTTTATAAATCTTCTTTTGAAAAAATACTCAAATAACGCGCGTTTGCTATCGACGGTGTTTAAATTACAGTAAAATTTATTTTCTATTTCCTATTAATTAGGAGCCCTAAAATACGGTCCTGTCCACCGTTAAAAATTTATTTACAGGGGGGTGCGGCGTATAGTTGGAAAGTTCGACGCCAAAAAACCCCAACTTTACGCGTAATTCCAACTATACGCGTACTTTCCAACTTTACGCGTACTTCTGGGAAAATGAGCTCTGATTGGTCAATTTGTACAATATCTAGAGTTTAAAATTGCGTTAAAATATGGTCAAAGTAAGAATTTTTGGTGAGAAAATTTATAGTTCAGAATTTCACCAAAAATTAGAAACTCACAAGTCGTTCCTGAGACTTTGGAGAGGAAAATTGGAAAAAGGCTACCGTTCGGACCTTAATCCAGGCTTTGATCCAGGCTTTAATCCAGGCTTTGCGGTGAAGTTCATGTACAAATTGAACATTTTCTATATATTTTCAAGGAGGAGTAGGCTTTTGCGTGATGCTCCCAAATACGCTGTTATGACCACTAGGGGCAAAATTTTCTACCGCTCGGAGATGTGCATTCATATTTGGAAGTTAAATTGCAAATAACAAGAAAAAATGATGAGGAATGAATGAGGAGTAGGCTTTTTAGTGCTTTAAAGGACGCCTACTAAAAATCATTTTCTGAGCGTAGGTTGAGATATCAGATGCTCTGAATAGTATTGGCAACTTCCTTAAGAGTTGTACTACCTATTTGGAAAACAAATAATTATTTGTGAAGCCAGGTTTCTCAGAAACTTCACTTGAAAATGTTTAAAAAAGAGCCCAATTATCATCGCCCACATCGTTAAGGGTAATTTTACATATATTCTAGACTAGAATTTTTAGTGTATGTAATACATACTACAGCAGGGTCCGGCGGATAGGTGAGGGCGGATAGGTGAAATCCGGCTAATAGGTGAAGGTTTTGAGCAAAAAAACTTTTTGGCGGATAGACGGCGGATAGACGTAAGGCAAAAGATAGGGGTTTATTTTCAAAACTTCCTAGGCAAAAAGATAGGCGTTTTCGAGAAGCTAAAATATAAGCATATTTGAGAATTTTTATGAATGACAAAACTATTTAATTAATTTGTCGTTTTATTCTATTTATCTAGTACAGTTGATTTGCCTCAAAAATCTGCACACAATTTTTGTTCAAATAAATTCCCAGCAATTATTTCACGATAGCTTGTCTGAAAAAGTGATTTAGTATTAGTGAGATAAGCAGGCGCTCTTAATTTCTGGTGGATTTTTTTTTGATCTACATTGTATTTTTGTATGCTGCATTGCCTATGCTCCGATAAATAGAAAATTACATTTTAGTTCAAACGGAAGTCAATTTTTGGAGTTCCTACAAAACTATTTCAATCTGAAAGCAATTTTGAGTAGCTACTGCAAAACTGAAGTAAAAAAGTGCTGGTCACTTTTACTTATTTTTAGCATTTTACATTAAAATTGAGGTTTATGTATTTTCTCAAAAAAATAACCTTTTTTTT
>SCLH01000123.1:380322-399679 GCA_004367855.1 Oikopleura vanhoeffeni
GTATAAATTTGATTTCATCGAAAAAATGAAATAAAGTAAATTTAAAAAAAAACATGAATTCAAAGAAGGTTTCAAGGAAAAAAAATAAGACCACTGCTAAAAACTATCATTTATCGGTCGAAGAGAAATTAAAGGTTCTTGAAGTCCGCAAAGAAAGTCTGCGAAAAAATCCTAAAGCTTCCTTGATGGATATTATCAAAGCATTTTTTCTTGAAACTCAGCGGATTATAACAGACACGACTCTTATAAATAATTCTATAACCTACGTCATATTTTACGGGATTTCTTATGGGCAAGTTTTACGTTTGGGCAAGAATGGGGGAAAATTATGTGCAGATTATTAAGAGAAATAAATTGTACTGAATAATCAAAATAAAAGGTCGGAACTACAAATTTGTATGGTCGCTTTTGATTGATAAAAATACTCGGATATTTCTTTTTTGCTGGCTAAAAAACGCCTATCTTTTGCCTAGGAACGTTTGAAAAAAAGCCATATCTTTTGCCTACAACTATACGCCGCACGCCAGGAACGAATAAATTTATTTTTCAAATGCGTAGGTTTTTGCGGAGGATTACGTAGGTTTTTTCTTGTGTTCCAACTATACGCGTACAACTTTACGCCGCACCCCCTGTAGTTTAAATTCATACGATTTTTAAGTCAAAATTGAAAATTTAAATTTCTGAAAAAAGTCGAAAAAACGGAATTTTAGCACATCGAAAAAAATAATTTTTTTCATGAGTTAAATGAAATAAATTTTAAACTGTCGAAAGGTTGGCTTACCAATTGGGCAAGTCTCGGTGAAATAAAAAAAATTTAATTCTTGATTAAAAAGGGCTACGATGGATTTCTCCCAAACCGTATTTTCATTCAAAAAAATATGATTCAGAGTATAAATACGACCGAAGAAACAAAACAACAGCATATTTAAATATAGTGAAAGAAGCCATTCCCAATATTTTCAAATAAGGATTCCAAAAAAGTTAGTTTGAAACATTTTGAACTTTAAATCAGAATAATTTTCAAAATATTTCTTATTATTTTTGACCAAAAATCACTCAACGATGTCATATAATTTTTCAAAGAGCATATAAAAAAGATAAGGTCATCTAGTCGAAAAGTAAAAATGGCCATTTTGTAGAGTTTTTTTCGTTGATTTTAAACAAAATTTGAATGAAAAATAAGGCATTTTGCACAATGCTCGGAACTTTTATAAAAATTTTTTCATAATTTGTCGAATTCTAAAAGTTTAATTCGAACTCAAAATTTTCTTAAAAAGCCATGATGCAAAAATTCGCTAGTTGCAAAATTGCCTGGATCATAAAACATCACTTTGATGGTAAATTGAAAAGAATATATTAACCCAGTAAACAGTTTTTCATCAAGAGCTTATATCCGTATCGGTCAAAATGCACCGAGGCTCTTAAGGGGGTTGTGGATGTAGAATGTTGGAATTGCTGGGGAAAATAGCCCTCTCCTTCAGCTGGACTGGAAGGGTTGATAACGGGCAGANTGATCAAAATTATTTTGAAATTAAGTTTTCTCCAAATCCTTTTAATTTACTTGCTGAACAAAAAAGGTTCTAAATTTTATTTCTCTACATATAAAAAATATCAAAAACCACTTCAACTCAGGTGATTTTTGTGGTGTGATCACAATTATTTTGAAAGTATGAAAATTTGTCTGCAGAAAATTATTTAGATTTGGCATTCTTGCCTTTAAACCACTGTTTTGCCTCAATAAAATGCCCATATGAGATGAGGCAGAACGAAAAATTGTTTTTTGAAGAATATCTTTAAACATCTCATTTACCGAAAAATATCGACTGAGAGAAAATCAAAAAAGGTCCTCATGTTGGAAAAAATAATATGAGACAATATGAAAAAAAGTACTGAAATTGAAATATACAGGACAATGTTTTAAGGACATTATGTCAACAATAGAAGGAGGTATTATACGGACCATATATGGATCACATATGGATCAGTTTTCTAAAACGGGATCGGATCCCGAGTCGGGATCGGATTGGAATTTCGCTTTAGTCGGGACCGGGCGGAGATCGGGATTGGAAATTTCAACTTAAGTCGGGACCGGGCGGGATCAGAGGATTTCTGATCGGGATCCCGAGTGTTTTAAACATTTTCCGTGGTAAAAATTACTGTCGTAGTTTGTATTATGAGTCGGGACCGGGCGGGATCGGGATTGAAAACTTCATCCCGTTTTAGAACACTGATATAATTAACCCGCCCTCAGAGTACAAATCTAAAATAAAATAATAGATGATCAACAGCAAAGATATGAGGCACCACAATCATAACCCTTGATTGCGGAATAGGCTGACTTTCATGTGTCAGATTTTAAGAAAAGAATCAACCAATCAAATGTCAGATTTTCCGCCATTTTTCAAATATTTAGGATTTGTACCTCTGAGGGCGCGTTATCCCATATGGCAAACTCAGGACAATTATTGCAAAAATTAAGTTTACAGTATACAAAATATAACGACATACGACAAAAGTGACAAACATACGTATTCGATTCATGATGCCCGAGTAACTTAAATCTCTTTCCCTATTATTTTAAAAGCAAATGAGAGATTTAAGTACTTGGATCATGATGGATATATGAGTGAATTAAGTTTACTCGGGATTTCCGCACCCTTTTTATAACTAGCAAAGAAAAACACGGAAGGTCACGTGATTTTTTCTCAACCCAATCAGCGCCGCCATATAGTAAATGTAAAAATTTTAGGACAATATTTGCTATCAATTGTCCATACGGACAAACATGAAACATCATATTAACAAATTTATAAAACATTTTAATAAAACACATGTTGATTTGAAAAATTAAGAAGCATTCAAAACTTCTTAAACTCAGCATTTGTAACGTGTTCATATTTTATACTGTTACGAATGTTTTTGGAAATTACATAGTTACCTTGTCATTTTTGATAAGATTAGGATCAATTTTGTTACGTCTACAAAACAATCGATCATATGCCCAAACAACGTTTGCGATTTCTTATAAATCCAGATTAGTGTACTAAAACAAGCAGAATTTCCGTAATCAAAGAACATACATATATTTTTTGGTTTACGTTAAAACACATCATTTCAGAGGACCGCACATGGTCTTTTTGAATTTAGGTTTAAAAATGAATTAGGATGTATTTTATAAACTTCCGTGGAATATCAGTTCAGATATAGGTACAAAAAAATAAATGTTGATGCTTAAGTTTCTGCGAAATTTATACGGACAAAATAACCTTGGAATTTTTGAAAACAGATATGAGAATGTGAAAGATATTGAAATATAGTATTCAATTTTCAAAATCAAATTGTTAGACCACAAAAAAAGGACAAGTAGTTTTGAAAGTTAAACATTTCTTATAAATTTGAAGTTTATTACGTTTCTCCGGAAAACTGAATACAAACCTTCGAAGAATTTGCTACTTAAATACAAGTTGAGTGAATTGGCCATACAAAATTTTGATTTAAACTTTCCTTATTATGCATTTAAGGTTGACTGATTATTTGGTTATAGAAATGAATCCAATTTTTATTCTTTAGAGTCTGAAGTTCAGACATTCGATTTTTCAGTTGCCTACTGTTTCTTAGAGCCTTTCGTAGAGTTTTTAACCAACAATCTTGTCGACTTTTGTCAACTACAAGTACTTCTTTTAATTTCACTTAAAGAAAAGAATGGACTCAAGAAAGAGACAGTTTCATTTATTTCTTTCGGAGAATGCATATGTCAGAAGTTTTTGTGAAAGACTAGTTTTGTGAAACTTAGAAAAAATTTTGAAGCAATTTAATTTGATTTAATATTGTTTCACAGACTGTCTGGTCAAGACATCTACAAAAAATAATAGCTCTATCTCATTTTGGACTAACTTCAGGTTTCAAAGCTGCAAATTTCCTTCGTTGTGATAAGTTTCCGGTTGTATTTTGTTACTTTCTAAAGTTTAGAACCTAAAACGTTGACATTTAATGTAATAATCTGTAAAGCAATTGATTAAAGAATAATTCCTCCCGACTTACATGAAACTTGAAGAACAAAATCGGTTCGTATTAGAAGGTGCAGGCTAAAGTTGGAATGACAGCGAAAATGAATGTTAAGAAAGTTCTCGAATGATTAAAAGGTTATTATAATTAATTCAGCTCATTAATTGAATTAAAATTCATCAGACGTATACCAGTATAGTCTATACTGAATAAGAATGAATAGAATCCAGTCGTATACAACTGCAACTTTTTGGTTTTATATGTTTTTTTATATGCCTTTAGTTTTTTCGTGTATATTATCTTATCCTAAGTTCAATTTGTTTTCGAAAATTATTGTTTATTGTCCTCAGAAAACCGGGGCATCGTTTCACAAGTTTATTTTTGAAAAAATACTTATTAAAATCATAAAAAAATTCATTTTTAATTGTTTGAGTCAGAATATCAGTTATAGCAGGAAAAACATTTACAGGGGGAACTCGATATCGCCAAAAAAATTTCAAAAATAATTTGTCAATATTGGCACTTTCGGCGATATGGGGATAGAATAATGTTTTCGTTTTAAATGAAAAACGCGTGGAGGCGTTCGAAAATTGACGCATTAATTTGACCACTTTTGTTGTTCTAAGAAGTTTTAACAATGGTGTTAAAAACAAAGTTAAAATTCCGAAAATGTGTGAAATTAAGAATTCCAAACAAACACAATCAAAAAAAATAGATTCAGGAAATTTAATTTTGAAATATGACGTCATTTCATGACGCACTCAAGTAATTTTGAATTACGAAATTCTCCGCAATTAGGCGATATATATCACCGGCAGGAAACCGCTAAATATTGTGAAATTGCGTGAGTTTTCTTGCGATATTGAGCTTAGCGATATCGGCCCCCCTTTTATTTCAAATATGAAAAAACAGAAAAACTATATTTTCCGTCGAATTTAAAAGGAAAAACTTTTGAGTGAGACGAAAACTAGACAGATTCTTGTTAAAATCAAACTATTTTAATTCTAGAAATTTGTTGTCGATTCCTGGTTGGTTTAATGAAACAAAACGAAACATGATAACAAAAAATCTAAGTGAAATTTCTTATTGCGGTCTGGTGAGTCAAGTTAAATAAGATTATTGGTTATAATATTGTCTAAGATTCGTAGAATATTTAAAAATGGACAACGCGAAATATGCTTTTTTTGTTCAAAAAAATGACCATAAAAATCTAACAAAAAACAGCCTGAACAAATTTATTACTACAGTATATAACTACAGTTTTTGTATTGATTAAAAATAATGCATAAAAATATTCCGCCTAATTCATAATCCGCCTACTTTCTCGAAAATTTTGACCTCCAATTTATAGGTTCATTGTTCTGAAGAACTAAAATTTTTTAAATAATTGAAGTTAAAGGGTGTTTAATTTTTTTCATGACACCAGAGACTCCATAATTTCTTAAAGTTTTAGTCAAAAATTGGACTTTAAAAAATGTCCAATATAAATTTCAAAATCATTCATTAATCAATCGGCTTAGTGGTGAGTCCCCTGATCTTAATAATTTTTTGATAATTGGCAATCAAAAAAAAATCTTTGAATTCATACAAAATGATCGATCAGTCTTTTTAGGAACAAAACGTGACGACAATTAGATAATTTTTTCAAACAGAGAAAATTGCATCGTAATTTACATTTTTTATAATGAATAGTTGACGAAAAAAACTTCAAGAATTTGCTGGAAGAGTAAGATTACCAAAATAATTATACTCCATTAGATTATCAAAAAAATGTGCTTTGCCAGAGACTCAATGTCTAATAAGTGCAAAAAAATTTCGAATTAATTTCAGTTATTTCAAACGTCTGCCAATGAAGCATACTATGGACCGAAATAAAACTACCTAGTACTACGAAGTGATGCGTACAAGTGGCGTTCGAGACCAAAAATGATTCTCTGAAAAATGCCTTAGGGTTATAATTTGAATATTATACGATTTTTTTAACAACGGTATCATTTGGGATCCCGTTCAAAATTCTTTATCTTTCTCGATTAGCAAGATAAGCTTTCGGGCTGTGCAAGCGGCTATATCGGATTTAGTACAACGAATCACTTTTCTGCGTTTCGACGCATTTGAAAAACTCATGCGGCAATGCATCCGGCGCTGCATATCAAAATAGGTATCCTTAACCTTTGAATCACAAGAAGCCGAATATCTCGGCTCAAGCCTACCTAAAACCTTCTAAAATGGGCAAAATAAATGTCACAGAATTGTGTTTTCAATGCATTATAAAGAATTTTGCGGTGATTCGAAAAAAACACTTAATTTTTTTCGGAGATACTTGGTTCAATTTTACGGAGAGTTGATTTTTTGAGAATTTTTCGCCGAAGTTACTTCGGAAAAATTATTATGAAACTAGAGATCAAATACAAATGTGAATAAGCCAGTTTTCAGGAATGTGTTTTGGTGCATGCAAAACACTTAGGATTAAAAGTTTTATTCGTATCTGGGATATATGATTTTTTTTGGAGTGACATATCAAAATGTTTCGATTTAAGTATTCCATGAAAAAAATTATTTATTATAAAAATTAATTTAATCAATCAAAAGTGTCCACACTGTTCACTTGATTACTATATAAACGTAAAATAATAATAAAAATTGTATAAATCTACTTTATTTGAAAAAAAAATATCAATTTTTCATAAAAATTCGTAATTTTTTCCTTATTTTTTTTACTTTTTTCGAAATAACTTTTGATGATGATATATATGTATTTAATCGATTAAAGTGTGACGGTAAGGCAGATACTTGTTGCGTTTGGACTCATAACAAAAAAATTTGTGACGATGGGCACGTAACCGTGATATTGCTACACTTGGTTTTCCCACTCCAACTATATTTTCTAGAACTAAAAATTAAAAATCTAGAATTTGAATTGATTGATGCAAAAATTAACTTTTTCAACGTCCTGTTGCCAAAAGTAATTGGAGCTTCAACTACTTGAGCTTTCTGTGAACAACGTCCAAAGTAGAGCCGATATATCGGGCTCTGGTTGCCTTGCGCGGAACTTCCTTTTTTTGTTGATTCGCGCGGTTCTGACAATCTATTCATGATTTTAAAAAATCTTTATTACCGACGTTAAAGTTCTATTTTTTGAGCTTCATTCAAATTGCGGTATTAAAGAAAATTTTAATAAAATATCATAAAAACGACGAAAATGGGAATTCTCTCTGAAAAACTATATGAAAAAGTGTAATTTAAAATGCGTGCGATCCGTTTATGTTGAGGAAAACGGCCTTTTATTATTTTATTATGTAATTAACACGCTACTTTTCATATACAGCAGTGCGCGCAGTATTTGTGATAAAAAGAAATGAACAGAATTGACACAACATTCCATACCGTCGTTTGTAGTGATTTTATTCACTTAATATTTTCGCTATTTAATAATAAAAATAATTTTTAATGATATATAGAGAGATTTTGCACTGTGTACGAAAAGTTTTTTTTTTTCATTTTGATTGAATCACCTGAACGGTCAATACTATGTTCTTTTAACCGTCGTTTGTTCGACTGTTATCTTTCCGTGTTATTTTGAAAGTTTCAACTAATTGTATATAACCTGCCTCGAGTTTTGGCTGCTGGGGCAAAAATTGGCATTTTTAAAACTCGTTTTCGTTAATACGATTTACCGAATTTGTTACTAATGAGAATATTTTTTGGGTTTATACAAATTATGAAAAGTGTTTACAGAACAATATATTTTTTTTCATTTCATTTCGATCATTTTAATCACAAGTTACAGGACCTGTTGAAAAGTCGGTTACAATACCCAGCATTTACATTCAGAACCCACTTAAGTCTCTGTTTCGCGTTCGCGTTTGGACCCTCATCCGACCAATATAGCCCGGATATGAGTACTTTGACTAATAAGGAGCTTCGAAAAAAGTTCGAAACCGAAAGTTTTTTAAAAAAGCCCCTAGGGATATATTTCAAATATATATATATATATATATGAGCAAGTAAAGTTATTATAATCGTTGAAAATCAAACTTGAATTTCGTAAAACTTTTTTTTTGCCTTGAATGGATGACAGCCTAGTTCAGTAAAAGTTAATATTAAGCCTATAAAAGGCGAGGGTCAATCAAAATAAAAACTTACGAATCAGATATGGATTCAGAAATTACTTTGCTGGATTTTCCTTTGTTTGTTGGTTTAAACATTGAAATATTACAATCTAAAATTTAGCTGATTGACTAAGAAATCATTTTGCTTGACTCGTAGACGTTTTTCAGCCAACTTGTTGGCTTATTCCGTTTTCTTCTTATTTAACTTGGTATTTGAACTTAAAAGGGCGGTATTGAAAGATACCAAAAAGCGACACCTACCTCCTGAAGTCTAGAAACATTTTTATTTTAGGCGGGTCCACGAGTTAAACAGATTTTGGGCACTGGAGCAATGACTTGTTCTGTTGATCTTGTAAAGCATAAAATAATCAAAATTTGCGCTCTATTTTTCCAATATATTATGACGAGAATTTAACCCTTACTTTAAATATTTGAAACTTTTTGTTTCGAAAGTGAACCAGAATCAAACTAATTTATCTTGTGAACTAAGTGCTCTTCAAATTTACCAGTAGGCCGGTTTGACACGGTTGAGATTTAAATCATTTTAATGAAGGCTGTTTTTCGGTTTCAAATTTTGCTCTTTACAAGATATTCTATATTATCAATTGTTAAATAATTTAAGAGAATCGCTGAAAATCCAGTTGTTGGAAACAGAATGGCCATTTTGAATTTTTACCCATTGTTTTTTTGCTAGAAAATTTAATGTATGGTTTGATGAAACATTACAAGTCCCAGTTGAAGCGAAACTCTAAAGTAAGGTAGAAACGGCCAAAAAATCTAAACATTTTAAATTATTAATTATGTTAATTTCGTTTGCTCTCGAAAAAATATAAGGTTCAGTACAAAAATGTTATTATTTTAAAAAAATTTCAGCTTTCTTTACGATATAATAAAAATTTTATTCAAAGTTTGTGTTTTAAAACAGAATTGTACATTAAAACGATGAGCTACTGCTTAAAAATAGGAAAGCCCTTTTTTTTGAATTGCTAATGTTTAAGCTTGGAAATTTTGATTTTTTTGAAATATTTAAACGAAAAAATTTCGACTTTAAACATGCAATTTTTCAAATTTTTTTTGTTTCGAACGTAATATCATAATTTTCAAGGGCACAATTTAATGTAACTAAAAACATGTTTAGGAAAAAAATTTGTCGGTCCCCCCTTACTCTAAAGGGACTTAAAAAATTACCAATTTTCAGTGTACTAGAAACTTATGCGCTATATTTTCATCGTACTGGGATTCCCATTGGTTGAGATTACAAAAATTATGGAAGGGTCGGAATTGGGAATTAACCAAAATTAGGTTGGATCAGGATGTCCGATTATTTCTTAAAATTAATCACGAAACTAATAAAATAACATCATAAATGTTCATGAAAAATAGATCAGAAAATAATATTTATAATTATGGATCGGGTATTATTGTACAATCGATTGTTTAACGATTAATTAAACCAGCCGGCTTTTGTATATAAAATGAGATAAACATCCCAAAATATATTGGGAATACAAGAACGTTTAATTTTTTGTGTTAAATTAAAAAAGTAGTTAAATGACTTTGAAAGTTGTAGAAAAACATTAATCAGAAACGTTACCCAAAGAACGTTTTTAATCACGTAACGACATATCATAATGTATTAGCGTGACACCAATTTTGTCTGTCAAATTACCTCAAGTCACTTTAAGTAACCAAAAACTGCATTTGAAGTAACCTAAAGGATACCTAACAGTGAACTGAAAGTAATTTTGAAAGTAACTTTATAGTGACTCAAAAGTATAGCTATTACGGCACTTTGCTGGGGACTTTTATGCCACTCATAAGCCAAAATTTTTATAAATTCGGCATTTTGAAAAAAAACATTACCCGATTAAGTTCTCAGATAGCTCAAAAACGAGCACAATATATTAGTGAATAATAAAATTAAATAACGAAATGTTCCGAATCGAAAACCATTTTTTTGATTTTTTCTTAGGGATTATCTGAAATTGTTTAATTATCACTTTTTGTTTAAAAATTGGAAACAAATGGTCAATTCGGAGCTATCAAAGAACTTCAAATCGGATGATCGTTTTCGAAAGCCGATTATATAAAAAATTTTGGCTTGAAAAAGTGACTGAAAGCCCTAAGTAGTTTTTTTAACTCAACCACCCTTCTCAGTCATTTTTTTCGAAGCCCATACGCAGATATCAACAAACGTTTTTCTGCATGTGTAGCCAAGTAAATTGTGATATGTAAAATTTTTTGTTTTTTTCGTGGTCAAAAAAGCTACCCTAGCAAGTACTGTTAAATTACGGTTCGTGATAGATTTAAAGTAATTTTTTTGACCCATCCTTTAGTTGATCAACTTATATCGTAATCACAAAGATAATACTGTCTTAAGACAAAGTGACTTGTTTTTTTAACATTTCTGAAGGTTCGAATCGGCTTTTCCACTACGAGACAGGGAGGCCAATAACGCTGAAAGTTTTTCGTCAAAAATTTTAGCGCATGTTGGACATTTTGGCGATATTGACACTTTTGCCCGATATTGGCACCTTTGCATATGAGACAAAAATACATTGTTCGTTATTCAAAAATTTGAAAAAACCGCGTGGGGGTTCGAAATGACAATCATAATTTGAAACAATTTTTTCGGTTTTTTTTTTATTGTTTTGCCAATAGTTCAAATGAAGTAAAATACCAGAAATGTGGGAAAAAATTGAGGACTCGGACCGAACGCAATCGAAACAAAAATTCAAAAAAAAATAAGATTTCGAATGAAATTTTATATGTCGATTTAGACCAATTCGGCGATAATAGGCTCTTTCTGGCGAATATGAACTGGAAGATGTTGGCTAAAAATCACGACATTGCGTAGGTGGTTCTCGGGTGATATTTGCAAATTCGACGATATTGGGCCGGCAATATGGCTCTTGTTATTGTTTGAATCTCGCAATGACTAATTTGCTGCGCGTGACCAGTAAATTAATTTTTAACTCATCTCAGAGGATATTTCAAGGCCTGGCGTTGCGCGTTCGCGGTTTACCGGCATCTGACTAATGATGGCGCGGTACACGGTTGTTCAACTATAGACAAAGAGCTCCTCAAGCTTTCTTTAATTGTTAGATTTAGCTGAAAATTTGGGAGCACGCCAAATTAGAAAAATGCGATAAATCGAATTAAAATTTTTTAAATGCTCACGTTTGATTGGTCGACATTGTCAATTTTTGGAGTTCGAAAAAATGATACCCGAGGCTCTTCCTCTCCTTTAACACGCTGCCGAATAACAGTAAGATTTTCTCTAAGAAATAAGTTTGGTTGTTTTTTTTAACAATATTCAAATTTTCATTTTCGGAATGTGTGTTTTTGACCGGGCATCACTTGAATTTTGAAGCAAATAACAAAATTGAATTATGAAACAGTCTAGAATTTATGTTGGAAAATTAAAGTCGACCCACTTACGCATTTATTATTTCTGGAACTACTTATATTTTCCAGGAAAAAAAAATTCTTGGGTAAATCGTACCCACTGAAAACGGAATGACCATTAAAATTTTTCAAAAATGGCGAAAAAGGCAGGTAGAGAGCTCAGTCGAGAGCTTCAGTTAAAAAATTTTAGTTAGGAGATTATTGAGGGATATCTTTAATTGCGCAATTTAAGTTAAATCGAACTCAACTGAAAAAACTAAATTACCATTAAAATTCCAAAAATCCGCGAAAAAAGGAAGTAGAGAGCTTCAGTCGAGAGCTTTTCAGTTAAAACATTTTAGCTTACAGAAATTATTGAGGGTTAACTCTAAATTGCGCAATTTAAGTAAATCGTACCCACTGAAACAAAGATGACGATTAAAATTTACAGAAATAATTGAGGGAAACTCTTTAAATTGGCAACTAGAGTAATCGTACCCACTGAAAACGAAAATTGACCATGAAAATTACCGAAAAATGGCCAAATAGGCAGTAGAGAGCTCAGTCGAGAAGCTTCAGTAAAACATTTTAGTTTAATAAATAATTGCGGGATAAACTTGCGCAATTAAAGTAAATTGGACTCACTGAAACAAAAATGACTATTAAAATTATTAATGGCTTCAAAGGCAGTTAGATGAGCTCAGTCGACAGCTTGAGTAAAATCATATTTAAGTGAATAATTTGAGAGATTACTTTAATTGCGCAGTTAGAGTAAATCGACCACTGTGGAACCAAAAATGGCTACTGAAAATTTGCTAAAATAATGCCACATGTGTTGACAGAGAGGCTCATATTTTGAATTGAAGCTTTATTTTTTCATTGAAAGCCACTTTCAAATTTAGCTACTAGGGTAAATTGGACCTTCTGAAACAAATGACACTAAATATAAATAAACAGCCCACCACTAGAGAGCTGGATAGTTGTCGAAAAATTTTCAGTTTCGATTATAATTATGAATCTGGATAGATCCCAAGGCAAATATTTTGGAAGATACAGTATAAAAAAAATTAGATTTCACAGTTTCGATTTATTTTACATCACAGAAAAATTTCTACAAAAACGAAAAATAAGTTTCCTTCATTTTGTTGGTGGTGGCTGCCTTGAAAAAGCTTGGAGGTACACCATAGTAGCGAAGTGCGTTAATTATCAAATCTGTTGAAACAGCGTAGATCATCTGATGTGTATAATTAGCCGAATATTTTATTCAGATTTGAGCACTGCTTGTAACCAAATTTTCTTGTAAAATGGAGTGAGTGAGCCGCTTCAGAAACTTTGGGTCGAATATGGCACACGGTGTGTAGAATGGACTTAAACCAAGGTGAAAAAAATTAATTTAAACTGGAGCAGAGGTTGTAATTAAAAAAATATTTAAACCTTCCTACTTGGATACATTATGGGTACTGTTGCCATGACCCGCTTTTAACTTATGCGTTTCTGCCTAGCGTGATATATTTCACTTTTTGCTTAGATTGCGTAGCCATAACGTTTAAAAACACACGTTAAAGGAGTAGTGGCTACGCAATCTAAGCAAAAACTGATAAAGGATATAATGCCTTGACGATAGTGACCTGAAAATAAGGAGCAAACGCTTACGCGCTCTTCTTCTTCAATCGACCTGATTCCATATTCTGTTCAGAAGGAGCTAACTTAAAAATCGTTGGAGAATGTACAAGACTGGGAAATAACCGTCCTTGATTGACCGACAGGCGGCTAGGCTGTCCTAGGTCAAAAATTATCGAAAATTGACTTAAAAGCTATCCAATTATTTTATGGGGCTTTTACGACGAGAAAATGTTTTCGTTCAAATTTCCATAATTGGTCAATAATTTCATGTCGAAATTGAATTTTTTGAAATAAAAGGAATTTTTTTTCAAACATGCGCATGTTACATGCTCGGCTTAGGCTTTTCTATTCACGCATCTCTCTCTGAACTTTGTGTTTATTCACTCTGAAAAGGATATGAACCATATTTGATATCATTTGACATATTTTTTCATTCTGCGAATAATTTTCTTTTAAGCATGGATGAGTCATAATTGTTGATAACCCGTTACGTAGTCAAGCACAATTGTCTCAATTTTGCAATGAACAAAACATGCAGTGATTCGGGCGGGTGGTAAGATTTTTTCGCTTGTCGTTATGATAAAATTCCTAATTTTGAAACAAAATCAGCTCTCTAGCAATAATTTCTGACAATTTCACAGATTTTCACCAGCCAGGAAAATAATAGTGTTTTGATCAATTTTAAAAGGTGACATAAAACATTCAGAATTTTATGTTTTTTTGTCAGTTTTTCTGTCAGTATAATAATATATAAATTTACTATATATGTACACATTCTGGCTGTATTACCCGGCAAAATAAAAAAACACACCCGTTAACAAAAAAAAACTGACTTTAATTTTTTATACCCGTATTTTCGTCATTATTTGCTAAAGTGTTCTTCCAATAATAAGTAATTTTTTTATAAGGAAGATTCGTTTTCTTCAAATTATCAAGAAAATTTTTTCGAAGTTCTAGGCGTTGATCCAGGACAACGGTACAGATAATAATATAATATATACGTACAACGCCTAGTAATTTCGAAAAAAAATGTGTGGGATAATTTGAACAAAACGAATCTCGGGGAAAAATTGACGTGAAAATAATCTAATTATAAAACATGTTTCCTAAATGGGCTTTTTAAGTATTCATATATGACGATATTTTATGTCTATTATTTTAACTACCATTGTATATTTCCGTTTTAAATTACTTTATGTTTGTAATCAAAATAACCTCCGTTATCTTTCGGTATACCCGGGAAAATCGGGATTACTAAATAAATTAACCAAAGGTTTCTTGATAATATCATTGTACTTAATATTATTACTAAATTGAAATCGCTAAATTTTATTGGTGAATTCAAAGACCAGACAAGTTTTGGAGGATATTGTAAAATTTAAAGAAACAAAAAACTGAGAGTTTTCCGGTATACTTCAGAATTAAAACTTTTGACGATTCGAACATGCAGTGCTACATGGCTCCATTTTTTGAGTTTGAAAAGTTATGTTTATTTTCTGTTAGAATTTGGTTTGAAGTAAATACGATTTTTTGCCAAAAATGTGATTTTGGCAGGAGCCTTCAACGACCATAAACATTGAATCTATCCATAAATGTGCATTTCTAGCCAAAGAGGTTGAAATGATAAATAGACTTTTTTTCTAATGTAAATTACGCTTTGCGTTGACTTGCGAAAATTTGTGGAATGATTACCAAAATTATGCAAAAGCTTCGAATTTTTGCAAGCCGTTATTGAATAGTAAATTAAATTTATTTATTGACCGTTACCCTTAGTGTTTGAATTTTTTTCGAAATATTACCACACTGAGTTAATCCAGTTTACAGACCAGTGCCAAAACAAAATTGGCGATAATATGAGACTTCGGCGATACTGATACTTTCGGCGATATATAGGGACAGAATTTAGGTTTTTTGTTCAAAAATGAAAAATTCGTGCGGGTCAAATGACGTTATAATTGGAATTTTAGTTTTCTATTTATATTATTGAAATCTATTACGACATATTGGCAAAAATTCCAATAAAAGTTAGTAAAAAAATACTTTAAACAGGCATTCGTCGTAAAAATTTTTCGAATAATTTTTATTCAATATAAACTTGCGAAATTCTCCTCTGGGCAGAGACTTTCTTTCAGAGCAAGAAATTTAATGTCATGATTCAAAGTCCTGAAGTGATGATTCATTTCATATTTTTCATATTTCGATACATTTGCCGTATTTATTTGCACGTTTCGTTAAACACAACATGTCGATTTGTAACGGAACATAAAAAGATTACATCAAAAAACTGAACTTTTTGCAAAAAAAAATACCTGTGAAAACTTTATCAAGCCTCAATAAAATTGCCCTACTTTATTTTTCCAAGTAGGCTGGGTGACAAAGTTTTATTGCAACGTTTTTCGTTGAAGGTATTTTCAGTCACCCACGTTTAACTATCTTTGAACCTCATTTCATGTAACCATGGTCAACCGTAATTGGGGCATCTTATGCAAACCAAAATATTTTCAAATGTTTTTTAATGATATGACAATGAAATCATTACTCATCGAACATTTAATTAAATCTTATCATAAGAAATTCACTTTTCAAAGTTTTCACTAGGGTACACAGTCAGTAGATACACTGACAAAAAAATTAAAAAAAAAATCCTCAACATTTTTAAATAAATGTAGCGCTTGAAAACTATTTCTGTTGTTTAAGAAATTATAAAGTGTCAGCTACTGCCTTGAAAACGAAAAACCGCTTTTGAATTGTTATGTTTAAGCTTGAGATTTTTGGATTTTTTCGAACAAAAAAATCAATTGAAATTTTAAGATTAAAACTATATACAATATTTAAAACTGTTTTCATTTTAAACAGCAGCGAACTAACTTTCAAAATATAATTGTGTAAAATATGAATTTTTCAAGTCACGTTGAAAAAAATTTTTCCGAAAAAATGGCTGCTCGCATTTTTTCGGAAAGTAGGCTCAAAAGAAAAGCTAGGAAACACTGAAGAGAAGTGGCTTACGTCAACCCAAATATTTTGAAAGTGTTAGTGTCAAATGAACACAAAAACGTTAATTTTTGAACATAAAATGTATGAACCTACGAAATATTGTTATATTTTTGATTCCGTTATTTCGTTGAAAAATTATTCTGTTTGTTTATACGTAAAAATAGTTCATTTGGCTTTTTTTTTCCAGCGGTTTATTTCCCTTGAGGTTGTTGTTTTCCTGGTGCGCCTTTACGCGGGACAAAAAATCATGTGTGGGCGACGCCTAACGGATTGGAACCAATCATACATTCTCATACACACTCCAACAAATTATTTCATCATTTTCTTTAAAGAATAACTTATTGTCTATTGACAGAATAACTAAAAAAATATAAAACTATTTTGTTCTAATCATGCATTCTTTACACCCACAACCCCCTTAAGTCGTGCTATGAACATTGAAAAATGATGTAAAAATTTGCGAACAATTATTTCTATTCTCTTATTAATTTCGTGCTTCTTCAAAGCAAATTAATTGAATGACCACATTTGCGGAAAAAACATGCGCGCCGTAATTAGCTGCTTTTCTCACGTTATGCCCCGCCTTATTTTGATAAACGCACCGTTTGATTTAAAAAAGATAATGATCTCCCGGAGTGTATTGTACAACTAAAGTGCCCATATACCGTTCACATTTTAGTTTTTGGAAACGACTCATCCAATTGAGTTCTTTGATACCACACATTCATGTATTAAAACCCATCTCACACGAAAAATTGGTCCGAATCCATCCAGACCATTTTTTTTAATATTTGAGATTTATTAAAATTCTTTCAAAAAATTATAAAAAATAGTAAAAAACGAAATATTAGAATATTATCATGGTTATGGTCAGATCATTTTTCCAATTTTTACTAGAATTTTTATCAATAATTTATTTTATACTTCATAAAAGGGGTTTGCTTATATTTTGATGACAACGAATTATTTTGTACACCTCATGTTAACAAAATAGATCATGGAAAAGTACTCGAAATGATTCCCGACGAACGGTATAAAGGATCTGAAATCAAAATTCTTTGGACCAAAACAGCGAGTGATCTTGGATTTGTTGGCCCAGATATTTGTGCTAGAATAGAAGAACTTTTTGTTCATTATCAAGAACCATTAAGTACAGATATTGAGGTACCGCAACCCACTGGTGAAATTGTGAGAATGAATTCGACTTGTTTTTCACCAATGATAGTTGGAGCCGAGTATTACACGTCCCAAATAAGTACACCAGGTACAGGGCAATGTTTTGAAACAGTGTCGGGCGAAAAAAAATAACAGTCAGGATCGGGATTGAAAACAAAATATGACTCGGGACCGGGCGGGATCGATATATAATGATATATAGAAAACTCATCCCGTTTTAGAACACAGATACAGGGTTTATCTGTAATTTTTACTTTGAAGGGGGTGGTCAACTTTACTTGAACTTTAAATATCAATAAAAATAATATCAATTTGATTTCATCAAAAAGGTTGGCACTACTTAACATAGCCTATGTTACATAGGGTCAAAATACTGTTAAGGGGGTATATCTGTCTGATTTAATGAAAGCCTTAGAGGCATTAAAAATGCTCAAAATTGATACGGGGTAATAATTAAGTGTACTAAGTACCCAATCATCAAAAAAAAANTTCGAAAGTTAAAAAATAACGTTTGATCGAATTTGACCACTAAAACTTCAAAATATCGACTTGACGCACGGTGCTTTTTGACGCACCGTGTGACGTAAGCCAACTTTCTTATCAGTGTTTTACTGGCTTTCTTTTGAACCTACTTTCGAAAAAATCGAAGCCCTTTTTTTTCGGAAGTTTTTTGGAAAATGACCAAAAAAATCATATTTTGAGTTTTAGCTGGAAATTGGAAAAAAAGCCCACGAGAGTCTATTACAATTGTTCTTAGCAATACTTGATAATAATTTGAGCCATTTTGCAAATATATCCTAGGAGGAGATAGATTTTGAAGTCTAAAATTGAAGTCTGAAAAATCGTCAGTTATTTCGCGTTCTAGAATTGTNTTAGGGGGCTTTTGAATTTACTAACAATGTCTCCTATTCCGGATTTTGAAGATACTCTGTCTGATTGGAATAAGCCTTAGAGCATTAAATGTCCAAAATTGATACGGGTAATAATGTTACTGTATAATATACCCTCAATCATCAAAATTTTCTTAAATTGATTTTTTTATCTTTGAAGTAGAAGTTAAAAAATATAACGTTGATCTAAATTGACCACTATAAACTTCAAAATATACTTGACGTGCTTTGGCGAGGCTGCGTAAGCCTAACTTTCTATCAGTCGTTTTCAACTGGTTTCTTTTGCTTAGCTTATCGAAATATCGAAGCTCACTTTTTTTTTCTTTTCCTCGTTTTGGAAATTGACCAAAAAAGACTCAATTTTCGAGTTTAGCTGAAATGTGCAAAAAACCCACAGTTATCTTTTAAATGTTCTGGACATACTTGATAATATTGGCCATATTAGCAATAGATCCTGGAGAGAGATCTAGATTTTGAAGCTAAATTGAGTTAAAAATCGTGGCGTTAATTTAGCGTTCTAGAACTTGTTCCAGTCGCCGGATCAAAAAAAGCTCTGGAAACATTCATCTAACTACCGTGTACGTGACTCTTGAAATTTGAGCTTGCAATTTGAGATATACCGGCTGGGCAGGAGATTAGTTATTGCAAATGGTGAATGTCTACTTGTTACGTACTGTACTATCGTGTAGTCATGGTCAAAAATTTGTGATGTATTTTTTCGAACGATGTAAGGAATAGGATTACAAATCAGCATTTTCGTTTTTCTCATGAGCTCTTTAGTTTTCAGAATATATCACCGGGAATATGTCAAATCTGCCAGATATACCCCCTTAAAGCAAAATTTGAAGAAAAAATGAGCCTACAGATTTGACGGCATTGTTTGACGGCGAAGAACTAAATACGAATGCCAATCGCATATCGCTTAAACAAATGCTTTTTTTGTAATGATTTTTAGGGCCCTTTTTTGATCGAAAATAGTATGCATAGGTTGAAATATTTGGACTAGATAATATTTAACAAAAGGCTTTGTAGGCTAAATCTATCGATATCATTGGTCTGCATCCGAAAAGAACAGCTGTTCAGCCGATAAAACACATTTAAAAATATCAGAAATCAGGTTTAACAGGGTTGACCACCCCCTTAAAATTTTCTTTTCGTCGAAAATATTTTAAT
>SCLH01000123.1:399691-410277 GCA_004367855.1 Oikopleura vanhoeffeni
AAATTGTGTGGGCGTGAAACATATACACGACGTTGCTGCAAGTTGTTAGAACATTAAGTTCATTTTATAACATTTCGGAGATAGCATCCGGAGGACAGCATATCCGGTAATATTCCTTGATTAGTAATCCGGTAATATTCCTCGAAAGCATATCCGATAATATTTGAATGATTCACCGAGGTCTGAAGCATTTCCGGGAAAGACGAAAATTCAGAAAAAATCAAGATAACCATTTTGTAGGAAATTTAACGGAGATAAGTTTTTTTGTAATTTTCAGAAAAAAATTTTCAAATTTTTGGTGGTTCCTGATCGGCTGAAAAAAAAGTTGCTCAAAAGTAACTTTTGACCACGGAAATGGAATTGCAAGGTTAAGTTACGTCATAAAAAGTACTTTTGAATTTATAAAAAAACCTAAAAATCGGCATTAAGGGTAAGTGAAAATAGCAATAATCGTCATTTTTTGACAAAATACAATTAAAAAACAAAAAAAGTGGCCAAAAAAATTGTTCCAGGACCCCGGCTCAAAAAGTTATGGCAAAAAGTCTTACTATTGTTGATAGTAAGATAACTGAACCCATTGCGTGAGCCAATCACAGCGCAGATAATAGGGTATATTCAGTAATAGGGTGTTACGCTTTGTGACAAAAACGGAAGCTAGAGGGGGTATACAAAATCCGAGCATGCCACCCTTCTTTATTTTTTGCAAAGAATCCGAGTTTTGACACATGTTTTACGCAAGATGAAGGCTAGTTCTGCAAACTGGCTAATCTGAATAATATCATTGCAGCCGTGTTTGGCTAATATTTTATCGAGAATATGTCAAATTAGGGACCGGGATACCTTGGGATTATTCCTACAAATTATGACTCTAGAAATATTATAGATATCGCATTCGAATTTTTAAGGTTTGTTAAGTTGACCCTAAAAATGAAAATTTGATATATAGACAAAAATCTATCCTCCTAGTGGCGATAAAGAGCATTTTACGTTTTTCTGGTTTATTTTAATTAAAGTAATATCATTCATTATAATAAACATTCTTACCCGAAAAGTCTGTTTGATATCATGAGATTTTAAAATTTAATTTATGAATAAATGTCAATTCTGGTCAGAAACTGTCAAATGTTGGTCAAAAACCGGTTACTGCCAGTTACTGGAACACCGTTAGGTTGACAGAGCGAGACCTGTTTTGAAAGACGCGGCTTGCTGAGTTTGACCTTAAGTTAGTTTTGAAAAAAATACCTCTAATTCGAGGGGTAAAATTAGATTCAAAATTAAAAAAATGGTCATTTGATGCTGTTTTCAGGGCCGGATTTTTGTGACACACAACAAGGTCAACTAACATTCCAAATTCTTCTCTAAGATTCAAGAGAAGATGCTATTTATCCAAAAATTTTGGAGACAAAAAATGTCATTTACCTTACCTTTGAGCCAATTAAAATTATTTTTACTATCCTAATATGAGTCATCACGAGAATTTAAAATTTCAAACCGATATACTCTCTAAGAATATCAGCAACTTACTGTAATAACATTATATCAAGTATGAGTACAACTAGAGAAACATTTTGGACTAAAATATGAGTTCTTCCAGTCAATATTCAAATGAGTCAAATTCGACCCAATCAGATCCAGGATTTTTAAAATTGTCAGGAAAATTGACGATTTTGGTCGGAAAATCTTCCTCTCGTTTACGGAAACCTAATATTTGTTAATTAGTAACTTTGATAATATATTTTAGAGCTATGACGATTTCAAATTTGAATTTCAATTATATCCTTGAAATTTTCTTTTGACCTTGATGAAAAAAATTTGACCCGAGTCCACCCAAGGTAAACTCGTCCAAAATATGCACATTTTAGAGACATTTCAAAAAATGTTAGTTTCGAGTCTGAGAGAATAAAAAAATATTCAAAAGCCCAGAAATAAAAAATTTCGAGAAAAAAATTTACCTTGATGAAAAAAATTTACCTTGATGAAAAAAATTTGACATTTGTTCGCCCAGAAAAATCTTTTTTAAGCAAAACATGGCAATTTACGAAGCTTTTCGGTAGATATTAGTTTGGAGTTAAAAAGCGGTTGGGAGGGCTATAAGAAGCTCGAAAAACCTATATTTCATGAAAAACACGACCTTAAAAATTGATTTGTGGCCGATTTGGAGGTTTTTTGGGAGAAAAAAGTTCACTGCATTTTCCGAAAGCATTGTTTACCCCAATGTAGATATCCAAATATTTAATTATATAAAGTCGATTTTCGCGAAAATCTGTAGGACTTATACCTAGATCCCGGATACCCTTAAATGAACTATTAGCTTTAATGGCGTATTTCTGAAAATTTCTAAAATTTTGCTCTCTATCGACACTTGTGGTCATTTTTAAATTTTCATGGTCATTTTCATGGTCGCTGATATCGATTAACCCTAGAAACACATTTTTAGTAAAAATAGTGTCATTCTAAAAAAGGCCCAAATTCCGAAATTATGCTCTTTAGTGACACTTGTGGCGATTTTTTAAATTTTTAAATGTCATTTTCGTGTTCCTTGATATCGATTCACTATATAAACAAAATTTTGGGGAAAATGATGTTATTCGAAAAAATGCTCAAATTACAAAATTTTGCTCTCTAGCAACACTTGTGGTCATTTTTGAAATTTTTGATGGTCATTTCGTCTTCTCTGATATGGATTCATTCTAGAAAATTTAAGTTGAAATAGTTCAATTCTAAAGTATGCTCTAAGTTTCAAAATTTTGCTTTTTAGCGACACCTGTGGTTATTTTTGGAATTTTTAAAGGTCATTTTCGTCTTTTCTGATATCGATTTACTCTAGAAACGAATTTTTGTTGAATTTGAGATACTTTTTAACAAATTGAGTCCCTAGCTGACGGTCTACTCATAAGTTATGAGAGTCGACTCAGAAAAAAATTCATAAATTTTTTAGCCCGGATCTAGGACAACTTTTCTTTAATTATCGAAAATACACTCTGCGCTATACTATAAACATAAAACAAATTTTGAACCAATGTATTTTATCATAAAAAAATAATAAAATTCGATTGAACAAACTAAAAATGTTAACAAACGTTTTTGGGTCATTTTTAGCGATTTTTGGAAAATTTTTAAATAATTTTTTTTCTCCTCAGTTACTTATCTATCGATCCCATTGGTCATTTGGGGTCTTAGGGGACTTTCAAATCGGTCCTGACCGACCGCAGCCACTCTATTACACGTGTAACGTTTTGAAAATATGCGTCCTAAGTCTATGACATGGTAATCTCAACCGTTGTTCTAGTGTATAATAAAATTTGCGACCCGCTTAAACCAAACTTCCAAAATGTATAGACATGGACCTAAAGAATTTGGGAACTCTGAGCCAATATCTTGAATAATTTATGAATTCTAAAATTTGACTGCTTTTAAGCCGGAAGTTCCGCCGTAAACTTTTGTTAATTTGGGATGAACCTCTGTGCATGATGAAAAACACCGTAAAATAATTCAAAAAAATATCAAGATTGGAAAATCTCGCCGGGCACATCCTGAATATTTGGATGATGCAAAATGCGAAAATATGATTGGGTGGTCGCTCCAATTCACTTGTTTGGAAATTCAAGCAGTTGATTGGCTGCAACGCGTAGTGTCGTTAGCATCTTTCAAATATTCAAGATCTGTCCGGCGAGGGTCGTTTACCTCCAAATCTGTATTTGCTAAGTGAAGCAAGTAATATTCACGTATCAATTTAAATTTTGAAATTAAGAAGAATGTCCCACGAATTCAATCTCTCAACATCAACCTCTGACATTTGTTTCATGGCCAGCATAGAAAAAAAGGATTGGTCATCTGCGCAAGATGCATGTAAATCTTTATGGGATTCGAATTTAGTTACGATTGAAACCAAAGCTAAGGCCTGGTTTTTTCGATTGCTAAAAAACGCTTTTGAAATTGCTGGAAATTGGCGCATACGATAAATTGAAATTTTGAGTCATAATAAAACTCGTCATGCATCATTTGGTGACAGAGCCCATTTTTATTTCCGGGTTTTTACTGGTTTTCACAGGATAAATAGTCATTGTTCGAAAATATAATTTGTCGAAAATCGAATATTTCAATTTTAAACTTTGAATTTAAGTTTGTCCTAGAGTTTGCAATTTTATGTTCAAATATTTGGTGAACAAATTTATACGACTGGCTGTTACAAAAATATTCCTTCCTACTTTAATTTTCGCCAAAATTGCGTAAAAATATCACAGGCGCCATTTCGAGCCATCTTAAAAAACAGACCAAAGCAAAAAGAAATCGAGTCGCTTATTTCGGATTCAAGTTGGATTGGCTTACGTATAAATGAGAGCGAATTTCAGTGGGTGACTGGAAACAGGGATCGGCTAAACTGGATCGTATTGATTTTTTTGTTCGTTTTTTTCTGATCCGATGCAATATAAAGTCGTTATTTGAGTTTCAGCAGATACGATACGAATGAAATTTATGGGTCAGTCGATCCGATACGTTCCAATTTGATGGGTAAATCAATCTGATACGATAGCTATTTTCTAAGCTTAAATACGATTGCAATACAGAACAAGATTGTATAAGAATTAAATGAATTTTCTTTCTGATACGTATTGGAAAAACTGGGTCGTATCGGTATCAATACGATCCGATACAGCTGAAACTTTAGTAAAGAACTAAGTCACTTTACCCTCCGTCGATACGATACGAACCGTCATGAATCATGACTCATGATTAAAAAAAATATCTTCCGGTCGATACAATCCGATTCAATACAGTTAAAATTATACCCCCTTGCCATCCGATTCATTGTTTTTAATTTTATCCTGATCGACCCGATATTTTTTTTGTTTTCATCATGCTGATCCCAGTCTGGAAATTTATCAAGTTACTCAAATTGGCACAGTATCGAACCCAATAATCATGGTGGCCACGAAGATTGTGTAGAATTACGTGAAGTTTATGATTTTCAATGGAATGATGAGCACTGTCGTGGAGAAAAACAATTTGTTTGTGAAGTTAACACTGGTAATAAGGAATGATTAGAGAAACGTTGCCGAAGGCCCGAATTAATTTTTGTGTTTTTTGTCAGATGTTTTCAAAATTGAAGAAAAATTTGATCGCTCAAAATATTTTTGAAGCGTTATTTACTTCATAATTCTTAGATAGCTCAAAATCACCACACATTTCCAGATACAATTGAAATGATTGGTGCGCATCGGACCTTTTTTCCGAAAAAATATTATAAATTTCAAATGTCTTTGTAAAAAACGGAAAAAGGCCCAACAACTCAACATCCCAACATCTCAAGGCCCGACATCTCATTTACTACTGAAGGAACATTTGGTGGACATAAAAGATATTTATGGCGCCTAGGTGTGATTTGATGTTGTAGATATTTTTTAGGCACCCGGCCGCATCGCAGTATGACGTTTGAGATTACCATGAAAAAGATTAAAGTAATGAGAAAGTTCAATTATTTTCAAAATAAATCTTAACAATGGTTGATTTTCAAGATACAAAATGCCGAGGAACCATTTTTGACGAAATTATCGAATTTTCCAACATTTTATTTGTATCGATGATCGAAAATTATGCCCTCAGACAAAATTTTATTCCCGTCATGTGACCAATAATGATTTTGAATCACGCTTAGGAAAAACCACTAAACTCATGGGACATCTAGACCAGATAATCCAGTGCTCACGGGAATGATTGAAATGCAAATCGGACTATATATATTTGGATTCGTAGGTGAAAAATACCTAAGCGAAATCTTTTTCAACAATATTTTTCGAACAAGATTAAAAAATTTGAAATTATGAAAATGGTTACCTTATCTTTTAAATCAACCATTGAACGTTTTAGTGACGAATTGGTGTGATGTTGACGTAAATGAAAAATCTGATTATATCAAAATATTTTGTGCAACGGAACACAAAAATGTGAACGGCATTTGGGAATACTCCCATCAACATAATGGAAAATATGTGTACACTATCCAGGGCTCTTCAGACATTACAGATACATTCAAATTGTTTCTTTTCTCAGGCTTGGCTGAACTAATTTATTGTTGAATAATCATGCCCTATAGATAGGCAGCGCATCGTGCTAAAAATTATATTTAAATTACGCCATTCACCAGTAAATGCGAAAAAAATTTAAAAGCAAATGACCGCGCGATAAAAAATAGTAATTTTTACCGGTCAAAATTTTAAATTATTATAGACAGGGTTGCGCACGAGAGAACTTAAATTTAGCGTGAACATCGATAAAAGTAATCAATCACATTCGGGAGTAAAAAATGAGATTTTTTGAGAAACAATTTCGCTATCTGGTGGTAAAATTTTGTTGTATTAGAAATTATTTATCTTATTCGATTAAAGTTTTAGTTTTTGTAATAAAATATCAATTATTGCTAATAACAATTTGTTAATTCTCATTACCATGAACTTTTTCAGAACGAAGTGACGATATTATTGAAAAAGGCGAAAACAAATTTGGTCTAACATTTGTAAACGTCTATAGCCATAGTTACTCACTATTAGTTAGGGTTCAGACCGGGACAATTTTGAGGTTTTGAACGAATGAAAAATATTGTCGAAAAAAAACGAGATAATTTTACAGATAATTTGAAGTGTTAAAACCAAATTCGAAGTCATGCGCAGTCTTGCTCAAATTTTATTTTTATCCGGAAATTTGAGTGGAAAAAATAAAAGCGAATTCCCTATAAAATATTTTTCGGTTTCAAAGTCAAAATGAGTCATTTTTGTTTGCTTCAAATGCAAAAAGTTATCAAACAAACTTTTTTCGGTGTATAAACTTGCTGTCAGATTAGGATGTTACAAGTAATTCTCGACCACCGTGAAATATTTAAACGAGCAGATATTATCTGCCAGATAACTGGGCTCATTAACCCTCCGAAGCATATAAAAAAAAGTTCCGCCAAGGCATAATACCCTTTTAGAAGGGCATTTTTCAGCGTTGTTTACAGAAAACTCTTATAAGATCAATCTTCTATTTTTCCTGTATGATCATGTTCAAAAGTTAAACGTTTGAAAAAAATATATAATATTCTAGAAATTTTATGTTTAATTCTAGAAAAAAACGTTTGAAAAGCAAGGTTATTTAAACCACGTGATACTACGTGATGGTAGGCTCCAGGAAATGTATGTTGATCTCCATAACTGCGCAGTGCTTTGTTCTACTTAATACTTTCGTCTGATTGTCATTATCTGTTGGGAATCAAAAATATTTTTAAATAAGTTCAAAATATTTAGGAAAAAATCACGTTTTTTAGGAAAAAATTGTTAGTTTTCTCGATTTAATGAAATTATTCGATTATTTTTACAATATCAAGTCAAATATGGTATAAGTGTATCACCTTGGCATGATTTTCACAATTTATTTATTTTTTCAAAACATATCAGTTTATCCATACTAAAATCGAAATCGGATATTTTGAAATTTCACTCCCAAAAAAATATTTCTGCTCCAGATATGTCTAGGATGCTGATTTTTTTCGCAAATCGTACTCAAACCACTTTTTTATATCCTGACTAATTTTAAATTTCAACTCCAGATTGGAGTCAAAAGGTAATTTTGCGTAAGAAAGACTTAAGCGAAAAATGGCCTTCCAATCAACTCGTCATAAAATTTAATTTTTTTTTCAGAAAATTTTTGAGTGATATTTTCAGATTCACATGGTTGAGTTTTAAAATGTATTCGAAAGAAAGCCTTTTTAAATCATTTTTCCATCATTTTTGGCTGATTAAAGGAGGTAGTGACTTTACCCTTTCGAAAGGGTATATCAATTACGGAGCCCTGCGGTCAATTTTTGCCACTTTTTAAGCCACATTTTTTAATTTGATTCGGCGTTTGAAAACGGCTCAACCGATTAAGTTCTTTGATAGCTCAAACTGAGCAATTTGAAGAAAAATAAATTGAAACAAAATAGTCCGAATCAGGCCATTGTTTCCAATTTTTTTTACTAAAACTCACAATTGAACTTTTTCAGTAATCTCGGAAAAATTCAAAACATGGTCCGATTCTGACCTATTTACTATTATTGTATCATTCACTAGATATTCGTGCTCAGTTTAAGCTTTCAAAAAACTTAATCGGATGAGTCGTTTTCAAAAGCCGAATTATTTAAAAAATTTTGGCTGAAAACGTGGCAAAAAGTGACCGCAGGGCCCCGTAATAAATATGCCTCGGAGGGTTAAGGGATTTCTCCCTAACCCCCTCACACCCTTTGACTATCTAAAGGCAAAAACATTTTCGGGAGCCAAAACGGCGCAGAAATAACATTGTCACAGACCTACAATTCAAATAGGTCAGAGAGTTTGCAGTTTTTATTTCCAAAAATATTGTTGAAAATTTTATACGATTAGCCGATCGAAAGATATTTTTTCCTACTTTTTTCAGGATTTTTGCCAAAATTTACTTAAAAATTAATTTGTGAAAACGATACATAATATCAAAATTATGAGGAAGCCAGTTTTTAGGAAACTACTTGAGGATTCTTTTGATATAAGTTAATTTTATCTGCAGTCTCTATACGAAGAATAATATTTTCACAAGTGATTTTTATGAAACTCAAAATAATGAAAAACAAATATTTTTCAAAGAATTATTTTTTAAAAGAATTGAACGGCAATTTAACCCAAATAATGCCGACAAAGACAAATCGATCAAATGTAGAACATAAGGTGGTACTGATTTTGAGTTTTCAGCTGATNCTACGCAATTCAGCGAAAATATTTGAGAAAGAAAAATTGTAAATAACTCAATCAGGTGACAAACTTTGGGGCTAAAAATTTGTAATTTTAATTTTGTTTAACCCCCTCACACCCTTTGACTATCTAAAGGCAAAAAAATTTTCGGGAGCCAAAACGGCGCAGAAATAACGTCGTCACAGACCTACAATTCACATATATCATAGAGTTTGCAATTTTATTTCCAAAAATATTGTTGAAAATTTTATACGATGAGCCGTTCGAAAGTTATTTTTTCCTTCTTTTTTTTAGGATTTTCGTCGAAATTTCTTAAAAAATTAATTGTGTGAAAACGATACATAATATCGAAATTCTGAGGAAGCTAGTTTTTAGGAAAGTATTTGAGGATTCTTTTGATATAAGTTTATTTCATCTGCAGTCTCTATACAAAGAAAAATTTTTTCACAAGTGATTTTTATGAAACTCAAAATAATGAAAAAAAAATATTTTTCAAGGAATTATTTTTCGAAAGAATTGAACGGCAATTTAACTCAAATAGAGCCAACACAGACAAATCGATCAAATATAGAACATAAGGTGGTACTGATTTTGAGTTTTCAGCTGATAAGAAATATTTTTCACATTTTACTGCATATATTTCGACGCGCGGCGATATGAATAATTGTTTTGTAAGCGATCAAGATATCATATGTTAAATTTGAGACCAGCTTTCAATAGCTAAAGTTTCACTCCTAAATTTGTAACTTATATGTCATTGTGAAAAATGTATGGTTTCACAAGAAATACAAGGTGAGTGAACCTCTCTTTTCTCTCGCAGTTATCTAGTTTACAAACTACGAAATTCAAAAATGTTACGTGTTGTTCACTTAATTTTATTCTTGATCTCAATCAGTGACAAATAAGTTAATTGATATCTTTCCCAGTTTTCCCGTGATAAGCGCTCAAAGTATTGCCTTTAGATAGGCTTTTGGGTGTTCTCGTTTCTTGGTGTGAGGAGGTTAAAAAATATATTTTAAATTTTTATAAATTAAAAGATTTTCAAACACAAAAAATATAGTTGAAGAAAAAAGAAGAATGATGTNCAAATAAAGCCGACAAAGACAAATCGATAAAATAAAGAACATAAGGTGGTACTGATTTTGAGTTTTCAGCTGATTAGCAATATTTTTCCCATTTCACTGCATATATTTCGACGCGCGGCGATATGAATAATTGTTTTGTAAGCGACTTTGTCAAGATATCATATTTCAAATTTGAGACCAGCTTTCAATAGCTAAAGCTTCACTCCTAAATTTGTAACTTATATGTCATGTTAAAAAATGTATGGTTTTTTTAAGAAATACAAGGTAAGTGAATCTCTCTTTTCTCGAAGTTATCTAGTTTACAAACTTCGAAATTTAGAAATGTTACGTGTTGTTCACTTTATTTTATTCTTGATCTCAATCAGTGACAAATAAGTAAATTGATATCTTTCCCAGTTTTCCCTTGATAAGCGCTCAAAGTATTGCCTTTAGATAGGCTTTTGGGTGTGAGGCGAGGTTCTCGTTTCTGGGTGTGAGGAGGTTAAGGAAAGATATGAGCTTAATTTTTCATCTTTGAAATAGTAAAAATTTGAAAAAAATCAAAGCATTATAAAAATTTTCTCCATTTTTTGTCTAAAATTTTTTCTGTTTTGATAAGTGAAATCTGTGGGTAAAAACCAAAAAATAGCCACTTTAATTTTTTCATGGATTCCAACAAATTTTCTGACCGCTGTTTGAAAAATTATAAAATTTTTATTTTTTATTGACTTTTTAAGAAAAATTATGAAAATTTTCCCAAAATCAAGTCCAAAATTTTTTATTTGTG
>SCLH01000123.1:421017-431558 GCA_004367855.1 Oikopleura vanhoeffeni
ATAATTCCGTCAATTTTGTAAGCACGTTTCTGGTTGGACGAGCCATCCGTCACTTTCGATTTTTTTCAGGATGCCAGATTTGTGTTTAACTATATCAAAGAGAGGTTAACGTTGGTCCAACGATTTTTACTTTTGTGACAATTGGCTATTGATGAACCCTTAAAATGCGACAACCACCCTCTTAAGGGCCTTCATTCCTAATTTGATATATTCCAGATGAAACATTAACCAAATAGCAATTCGATTTTTTCAAAAGAAGGCTAAAAAAAATCAGACAAACCTTGAAGAGAAAGTTAGCTTACGTCAACACAAATTTTGTAGTTTCATTAGTCAAATTGACACAAACGTTATTTTAAAAGATCATTTTGAGAAAAATACATAAAAAAATCGAAAAACCGCAAAACTTTCGGAATTTTTTAAAATTTCATATCATTTGACATATCTTGACATAATTTCGTTGACGCATATTATATATCCTTTTAACAACCATATCCTTTGAACAACCAAAGTCCATCTCACAAACGTTTACTTTCTGTTTAACGCGTGTTCGAATTCCATTTATATTGTCTTAGTGATTGTCTTGGGTATGATTATAGGCAAGGATGCTTGATTTCAAGACCGCTTAATTTGATCGGTGTGCAATCACTCAAGCAATAATTGATGCAATCACTTAGACAACATTATGGGGATTCGAACACAAGATATAGAGATGGTAAACGTTTTTGAGGTTGATTTTGGTTAGTAAAAGGATGTGAGTTGTTTTGTGCTTTCAAAAAATAAAAGATTGCAAGTCATATGATTTTGAAAATTCTACTTAATGGCATTTATCAGTAAACTGAATTTTAAATCCGTAATTTCAAATCTTAAAAAATTTTCAGCGCCTTCTAAAAATTGAAAATTCTCAAGATTATGTAAAGCTGCAATAGCGAACTTCTGTAAGACCAAAATTTTTTTTTCAAACCTTAAAATTTTCTCAAAAACTTAAATTTTTGTCGCCATAAAATTTTCAGCGCTTTGAGTTTTTATTCAATTTTTTTTTTGCATTTCATTATCTTGAACTAATCGTTTAAGTGAACTTGTGTTAGCGTGAAATTTTCAAACATCAGTCTCTTGACAAAGAGGTCAAAAATTTTTAAAATTACGGTCATCTCTGGGTTAATTTTTTGGTTGTTTAAAAAGTTAATTATTTTGAGTTTTTGTCAATCATTGAATCAACAAACCATTTTGATTCATTGTGCGAAAAACAAATAATTTGGTTTGTCGAAACAAAACGAAATATCAGATAGAGTCCCCGCGCGCCCTAGTTAGTGTTCGATTAAGCGAAAAATTCAGATAAAAAAATAAATGAACCGTTGATTAAAAACAATTTTAACTATCCCACGACAAAACAAATGTAACATATTTGAAGTCGGTTATTATGAATTGTTGATGGAAGGTCGAAAAATTAAGGTTTTCATGCTGTGCGGAAAACTTTTAACGCTAAAACACAAAAATGTTTTTAAATTGAGTTGATCACGGGGTCAATATCAACTAATTAATGAGTAAATCTAAGAAGCATTCGAATTTACCGATAGAATAATTATTCATTTTCTGAATAACTGGGCTTATGAAACACATAAATAATATCGAATTTATCCTGAATCTGGTGCACTTTATCGATCAGATTTAAATTGACGTAGTTCTGTTGGCAAAAATATTATTTTTGTCTTTTACTAACCCTAAGACATCTGAATAAATGCAATACCGACTAAAAAAACCAAGAGTACTTTTCTCAGACAAATGATCTCAAGTCGCTCGTTTAGTTTTAACCAATTTAAAGTTTGTCGACCAATAAGGAGTCTTTGATATCTTTTTTCATGGGGTGAATTTTTTATTATTCCGAGAATGAATCGGATCGGTGGCCTTCTCGGAAAAATTAAATCGGATTGGTAGCCTTCTTGAAAAAATTAGATCGAATCGGTAGCGCTCTCAGAAAAATTGGATCGGATTGATTTTTCTGATCCGATCTTATCTAACTGATCCGATCCAATTGTGCCGACTCCTGCTCTTCACGTCGTTTTATCACTTGTTTTTTATCAGATAGATTCTGCAAATTTGTTCGATGTGTTGCTTTCCAGTCGTGCCAGGTGAGCTCTGAACCGTTACCCTTAGCTTTATTTTCAAAAGTTGCTCAACTTTGAAACCATTTTTTTATGAAGTTTATAAAAAAAATGGACGAATAATTTATTCTATCTGAAGTAGTATGAGTCAGGATTTTTTTGAAATTGAAGTTTCAAGGGTTTTTTTAAATTTATTATTCAGATGTTTTTCCATTTTGTTCTTTTTCCAGCTTTCTGGTTTCCAACACTTCAATTTTTTATTTTGCTAGACAAACTTTCACCATTTGCTTGGTCAAAATTTTTATGAATTTTGAGCAAACTTTCTTCTTAATACATGACTGTAAGAAATTTCACATTATTTTGCTAGGTGAACTTCTTTCTAATTATCAAAACTGACGTGCAGCGAGTATATGTGAAAAAAATTCTGTGCTTGTATAAAAATGATCACAACTAGTTTCTCATTTTCTTTCAATTCATTGCCAGATGTTTTTATTTAAATAATGTTTTAAGGAGGTAGCAGCGATGTGACAGATTGGTACATTTTAAACGTTTATAATTTCTCAACATACTTAAGTATCTGTAAAAATATCAAAAACCACTTTTCATTACAACTCCATTTCCAATTTGACCCAATGTAGGATTTTTTTTAAAGGCGATATTTATAAACTTCAGACATTTTTGGGTGTAATGCTCTAATGAGTGGGAGAATCATCCACATGAAACAATTTCTTTAATATGAACGTTTTTTCCATGAAAACTAGAGGAAAAAACGCTTTTTTTAGGAAAAAAAATGACCTTCAATTGAGTTTAAATATAAAAAATGTCCTTACTTTAAAAGTTAAAGTAGCCTATTACACCGCAATTTTTATTTATTTTTTAAGAAAAAAATTTTTTTTGTATAAATTTGCGTGGCCAAAATGGCACAACCGGTGGTTCCACAAGCAAGTGTTTTAAATTTTCATCAGTAGTTCAGAAAACGATTTTTCGATTGACCCTTTCCATCGGTTGAAATATGGGAAATCAAATAGCATACCAGACAATAACACTACTGATTCGACATTGATTTTTCAAGAGAATTAAAAAAAGCATTAAAAAAAAATTGTTGAACTTGATTTGCGAAAATTTTATATAATATTTCTCAAAAAAGTTGACAAAAAATGACAAATGAACATGATATGATTTTTTAAACAGCAGCAGAAAATATGTAAACATGCATGAAAAAAGTTAAAGTGGCTATTTTTCCGTTTTTATTGACAGATTCCAGAAGAAAAAACAAAAAAAAAATTTGGTTAAAAATGCGTCACATTTAAATAATATTTTGATTTTTTTTGAAAATTTTACGAATTCAAAAATAAAAGTTCGAACTCAAAGCTTTCCTTAATTAGATTCCTTAGATTTCCTTAATTAGATAAAAAAATATTTAAATGAGCTGACACACATTTATTCTGGTTCAGCTAACGATAACAAGCACAAAAAAATAAACCAACTAATTATTTTCGTAAGTTAAATTGACGCCAGTCTGCCACATCGTTGCTACCTCCTTAAAGGGTTTTGTATGTAGTTAGGTATTTATGCAAATTGTTGTAAAAAGTTAAAAATAAATTGATTGCAAAAGATGTTCAACAAAAATATAACAAAATTAGAACAAATGTGAAGCAAAGTTAAATTGTTTTACAAAATAGAAAGATATAAACTTTGACGATTGCCGATTTTGCAGTTCTTAGAACAATCACAAAAGTAGCCACTCCAGTTTTCACGGTTATATCTCCAAGTACAACCTGAACTGCAAGGTTTCTTTCTTGTTGGACTATCTCGAAGACATTCTTTCGAAAAAATACATTTCGATAAACTTTTCTCCTGGAAACAGATTTTTCTGAACAAATGTCTAAAAATATCATCGATGGTTATCATTTCAATCGAAGTTGGTCACTTGTGCAAAACCTCTGTTGATTTTATGAATTTTCTTGGAAACTTTTTACCACCAAAATGAACAGCAATTTTTAATTTTAAGACATAATAAATATCAATTTTGGATGCAAAATTTATTTTATTACAGTATTTTTGCATGAAGACAGACCGACATGTTCGGAAATTCTTGTTCAACTTTTCTTGAGTATAATAGCGTTCCCTTCGTTTTGGTATGAGAACTATTAAACAAAATAAAACATTTAAAATTTTGGTAGCATCACAAATTTTTATTTTATGTAAATCACATTCCAAAAAATCAGACAGTGATGGAGTCAATCTGAGTTTAAAGTCTCAGTCTGAGAACTTTTAATTTTTGGTCGGAATATAAGCATGTTTACTTCCTTTTAATGTGTGATGAGAAATTCGTTCAAATATCTTTTTTTATTTTCCCGAAATTCGACATTTTTTCAACGTATGTAAATGTTACTTCAGTGTTTGAAGGAACATTATCATTGACTAGGGTACGGCAAAGCTGAATCGAATCAATTGAATCAAATCGGATATTTTTTTTCATTGTAACGGCAATACTTGTTTGTAAATTGCAAGTGAATATGTTTCATACTTTCATCACCAAACTATAAGAATATGAAAAAATCAAAGAATAATCATAATGTCACATTATCAGTGTGGATAAAGCGGGGTATACCATTTTCATCGATAATTTTTTTGGTCCATTTTTTCAAAAAGCCTATCTTTAACTATAGAGAATGTGTAAGCGGACAATTCTGATTATTTTCAATGAAAATTTCTAGAATATGTTCTTAATGTTTTGAAATTTGTTTTTTGCATTGACTTCAATAGATTTATGAAAGAATTTTTCTGACAAAGTTTGTGATCCCCCATTTTGATTTTTAACATTTTTATTCGTTTATAAGGTTTAAACCCCTATGCCATTTTCATAGCAAAAGATAGGGGAAAATTATCGATGAAAATGGTATATCTCGAATGAAGCCGGAACTCAATTGAAATTGATAGTAAAACATCTCTTTTACTTTTCTTTGACTCATTATTTATAATCCTTTACTGCCCTATGTTAAAGATTCGGTCCGATATTTTATTAACATAGTGGTAAGTTAGAAAGTGGACCAAATATTTTACAAAGAGGAATAAAGGGATATTAAATTGTCATAGTTTTTATAATTTTTTTGATTCGATGTGTATTAACTTAATACTATTAAAGGGAGAGAATAATTTTCAAATACATTCATTTAGTGACATTCAGCGACCGCTCATTGGATTTTTTTGACCAATTTAGTATTGTTCTGAAATTTCAGCAAAATGTTTTCGTGAACGATATCCGTTTTGGTATCCACATCGGTAGTGTCTAAAAAACTACGCGCCCTTATTTATATTTTTCACCACTATCACCCTTATCCTCAAAAACCATTTTTATTTTCGAGTCATGCATAATTTAAAGTGAATAATCCAAATTGCTGGTTTATGAAGACAGTATTAAGGGGGTACTCCTCGTGAATTGAGGCTCGAACATACTTATAACAATAATTTTCGGATTTGTTTTTTAAAAATGGACAATTTAAAATAAACTGATGATATATTTATGCGGCATGAATCATGCCCATATATACCGCCAGGAAAGTAAATTTTATCGTTTTAAGAATATATCATCTTACGTTTTAGCATCTTGATCAAAATTCATAGATTTTTGGAAATTATAAGCTGAATAATTCATATAGTTTCCAAATTAGTAACTGAGAAATCAAAGGAGAACTAGCCTTTCGCATTAGACGCATTAAAATAAGCTTCACAACATTTTTGGCTAGTCTGTTGAAAATTTATGACTGAATTTAGAAAAAGCTCCCCCTGAGTCTGTGATCGAAACAGCTAATACGAACTATCAGTTTGTATGTTATTGCAAATCTGATTATATTGGGCGTTGTTTAAGACCGTTGGATCACAGAATCAAAGAACACTTTGAATACAAATCGGAAGGAAATAATATTTTTCTGCATATTAATTCTTGCCCTAGTTTCAAATCCCAACAACGTAAAATTCTCAGGGATAATAAATCTAGCCAACTTAAGCCTATGCAAGTTTTGAAACTCAAACTTGATCACTTTCGTAGCCACTTCCGAATTATTGCTAAAAATTTCAAAAATCATTTTGTCCGAGAAGAGTCTGAGACGTATTTCATCAGAATCATGAAGCCAACTCTTAACTGTCAAACTGATCACAAATGCTTTGCTATTTTTTAAAACAGGACTGTTTTTTAAAAAACTATTTCAGTCCAAAAAAGTTTTTCTGAACAATANTTGGATCACAGAATCAAAGAACACTTTGAATACAAATCGGAAGGAAATAATATTTTTCTGCATATTAATTCTTGCCCTAGTTTCAAATCCCAACAACGTAAAATTCTCAGGGATAATAAATCTAGCCAACTTAAGCCTATGCAAGTTTTGAAACTCAAACTTGATCACTTTCGTAGCCACTTCCGAATTATTGCTAAAAATTTCAAAAATCATTTTGTCCGAGAAGAGTCTGAGGCGTATTTCATCAGAATCATGAAGCCAACTCTTAACTGTCAAACTGATCACAAATGCTTTGCTATTTTATAAAACAGGACTGTTTTTAAAAAACTATTTCAGTCCAAAAAAGTTTTTCTGAACAATATATTTTTGAACTTCTAGAATTCGCCAAGTCTTGTATTTATTTAATTTTTTCACTGTATAAATCATACTTGATAATGGAATAAATCCGAAACGTCGTAGATTATATTATTTGAATTTAGAAAACAACAGTAACAGGTCTGCTTACATTCTTTGTGGTGCATAAAATCTAAAAATAATTTTTGATATCAAACTCGCAGGGAAGTAGGCTTTTTATGAAAAATGTCAGTCTATATTGACGCTCGTTCCTGATTGGCCGAGCAGTCAGTGATCTTAATGTTCTTTCAGAATGTGAGGTTTTTGTTCAAATTTAAGACTAGTTTACTGTACAATTTACTGTAAAATTCATAGAATATGGAGTATTGTGGCATCAAAAACCACTTAACCATCTTTTTGACGGGTTCAAATTGGAATTAGGGTTACTTACTTTGAATTGCACTTGACCTTAAAACAGAAATTTCATTTCGAGGTTAATTATGAGTTTAATTTAGGTACAAAATATCAATTAAAGCACGAAGTTAATTTTAGGCACTTTCGATTGAGAACTTCCTATTGGGAAGTTCGAAAGCTATTTTCTTTGTTGTTGTAAAGTTATTAATAATAATTTTGTTGAACTTAACGGTGGAGCTATTTTCTTCCTATTATGAATTCCGTTGCGTGGCACGATTCGTGATTACGATCCAACGTAATCTTCCATTCTTTCTGGTTTTGCAAGGTCTGCGTTGAATGGTTTATATGGATTTAGGGCCTTGAACTGTCAGATAGTCACTATTTAAAAAATGCGGAATCTGAGCATTTGATTAGTTGATCTCTAAAATCTGACCAATGTAATCGGCCTAGTCTACAATCCAGTGTTTTGATTGCGTAGTAGTATACCTAGCGTGACGCTAGAAGCCTCTCCACCAGGGATCGGATTTTTTCGGGTCGCCGGGTCGGAATTTTCGACCCGGCACGCAGGTCGGGTCAGGTCAGGTCGCCGACCTTCCGACCCGCAAACAATTTTCTGAAAAAACATAATTTTTTATGTAGTTGAGACTATAATCGATCATTTTATTTTTATTAATTTGTAAATATTTCTAAAATATATAGATATGATCAGAGAGCGGATTTTCAAGGTCGCCAGGTCAAAATTCTTGGCATCGACCCGACCTGGAATAGAAGTTGACTTTCTAACTCGCAAAATTTCACATTAAAAATTGAAAATTAGGAAAACTTTTCATAAAAAGTTAAAATTTTTATATAATAAATTTAAATTATGTTCAATAATGAACATTTTGTTCAAAAATTCGAAATTTCTAAAAAAATTTGAAATGATATTTCAAAATTGAAAATTTTGTTTAAAACTTGAAAATTTCCTGTTGAAAAATTGGAAATAGTTTCTAAAAATTTAAAATTTCGGTCTGTTGAAAATGAGCAACAAGCAGGGAAATTCATATGTTTAATTTTAGTAAAGCTGGGAAATTGAGCACTAAGTATCGCCGATGTGTAGGGGAATATACATCTTTCAATATGATTTGTTGAAAAATGAGCCCAATCGGGTCCGAGAAGGGGATATTATATTTTTCAATTGAATTTTGTTGAAAATGAAAGCCCCAAATCTGGCCGAGGCCGAAGAAGGGGATATTGAATATTTTTGTATTTAAATTTTGTGGAAAAATGAGCCCGCAAATCGGGCCGACAGGCCGAAGAAGACGGTAATGTATAATCTTCTAATTTAATTTTGTTGACAAAATAATCTCTAAATTCGCCGGAGGCAATAAAAGGGATAATTTTTAATTGTATTATTGACAAAAATTTACAATTTTATAAATAATTTGCATTTGTTATTTTTTTAATTTAATTTTAATAATGAAGGAAATTTTTACTTTCTTTAAAATCATTGTGACGCTTATCCGAACGCACGCCGTTTTCCGCACTAGATTTCGGGCCGAAATGAACTGAGGAGAGATTACAAGTTGCAAACCCAATAAGAGTTCCTTAGTGAGTTTAAAATCAGCGGGTCGCATAACCTTTTGTAAAAACCTGATCAGATCGAACTTGCATCGGATCGAAGATTTTGAAAACCTGGATCATGGATCGAACCTGATAAGGAGAGATTTAAAAACCTGATCGATGGAAGAGTTCAACCTGAGTCGGATCAACTTGATCGAATCGCCAGATTTCATAAAGTACTTGATCGGGATCAAAAAAAGGTCATTCCCGATCACGATCAGGTTCATCGCCAACCCCTAGTGTTTAAATAAATGTCATCAGGATCTATCAGAGTATGATAATCAGACTTACTTTTTGAGAAAATATAATGTCAGTTACAGTTTAAAATTGACTGTCCGAAATGTCAAAACTAAAAAAAAGCCCTTTATTTGGATTCAAATAGTATAAGATCGATTTCTAGGGATCGAAGGATTATTTTATCCCATAAGTTTTTCCAATTTTGCTTCTTTCAGGCCAAAAAACTCAGGAGTTTGGGTCAATATTTATTATTCCAATTATCGGCAAAATATGATGAAATCCCAGAAAAGGAAATACATGGCTGTGATCTAAAAATCACGGCACACATTGACGCCTTTAAATTTTTGTTTTTGATGGGTTTAATTAAGATTTATCAGAAAATGACATTAACAAAAATCTTTTTCCCCCAATTGATGAATTGGCTTGTTTAAAATTTCACAAAATGCCCTGGTTTCTATAATTAGACAAACCGCGGACCTCAGCTGATTTTCTTAGTTTTTAGGCTAGTTAATGAATCTCACAACAACAAATATCTATTTTCCATATCATATTGAACAGAATAATAAGGGGCAAGTGCATGATAAACTAATGCATGATTCTGCCCATTTTCTCGGGAATGGTCTTCAATAAAACAAACGAATAATTTGCAAATATAAAAGATTTATAATTTTTATTACGTAGTGTACATGCTATCCAAGAAAAGGTTCAGTTTTATGTACATTTTTACTGTTAGGTTTCGAGGTAGTGCAGCTTTGGGATTTTTGTGATTCTTGAGACCCTCAAAGGATTTGTTGCGTTGAGAGTATTTTCAACTATTGACAAATTGACCAGCATTTTGAGAAAAGTATTGAGTCCATGAAATTTTTTTTATTGTGAATTACTTTTATGAGCGAATTGTCTCAAGAAAAAATTTTCTTCACGATAAAATTATCAGTAACATAATTCTTAAATGAAGAAAAAAGCAATACGATAAAAATTATACTGGTTCTTTTGAGATAGTTTATATAACATCTTTAAATTTAAAAGTAAGAAATAATAGATAAACTATGTAAAAATGAGGATTTCTAGATTTTATGGTTTTATGAAAAATTAAAATTTTACTGTGACACTATCTTCATCAATTTTAATTGTATTCATAAGATTTTCATCAATTTCATTTTTGAGCTGTTGTGAAACATATCTTTTTAATGCACTATAATTTTCTTTTTCCTCTTCCAATTTTTCCGTCATGACTTCATTTTGTTTTTTTAATCTGGTTAACTAAAAACAAAGTTACAGAAAATATTTCACTATTATCAAAAATAAGTCGATTTGGTGTTTTTGGGTTGATAAAAATTGGAAGAGAAAAAATAGGTTTTTTCCCTGTACAAATCGACAAAAGCCTTAAAATCTTAGAAATCTCGATTCTAGTCGTTCTTTTAAATTTGATTCAGTTCTCGGGTTTAAAATTGGCGTTCGTATCAAATATGAAGAAAACGACTTGACTCAAAAATTTCTAGGTTATCAAGTTATTCTCAATTCTGAGAGGGATTTGGATAATTAATTTTGTTTTACTCTTTGCTCTCACAAAATATTTCACTTAATTATTTGGGTAAAATTCTCGTCAATTTCAACTTTT
>SCLH01000124.1:12501-22831 GCA_004367855.1 Oikopleura vanhoeffeni
AAATGCACCAAATCAATCTGTTCTGTTTGGAAAGCACGAAACTACCCAAATAAAAACAAAACAAAAAATAAGAAATTTTTGCGTTTTTTTGATTTCTTTCTAAGTATTTTTCTTAAAAGTATGTTGAATAATAATGTTTGTGTTAATTTGACCACTGAAACTTCAAAATATCGGGTTGACGTAAGCCAACTTTTTCTTCAGTGTTATCCTGGCTTTCTTTTGAGCCTACTTTCGAAAAAAATAAAAGCTCATTTTTTTTTAAATTTTTTTCACGTGACCTTGAAAAATTCGTATTTTGAGTGTGGGGTCGAAATTAAACAAGAACGTTCGTTTCTGTTTGTTTTGAGCTAGCTCTTTCAAAAATTTGAGCAAATTTGTAAATTTAACCTGGGAGGAGATAGATTTTTCGATAAAAAAAGTCCAAAAACCGGTGGTTTTTTTACATGTTATTAAATAAATATAGCACTTATCCACAAAAATATCTTATGAAGTTTTGCATACTAATTATAAAGTTATGTTAAAATTTAGTTTTATTTCATTATAAAACCTGGGAGAAGATAGATTTTGCCTTTTGGTTTATGTCTTCTTGTTTCGCTTATGTGTCAATGAGTGTATGTATAAAAAAAGTTTTGGGACATTGTCACGCAAGCTGAAGGCTAGTTCTACAAAATGGCAAATCTGAATAATATCCTTGAAGCCTTGTTTGGCTAATGTGTCATCGGGAATATGTCAAATAAGGAACCACCATAGGCTATGNATCTGCAAAACTAAACCCCTCAGCACTAATTCTTTGATTTTATATGGTTAAACTTTCTCAAAAAAAATGATTCCGACCATGAAATTGTTTTTGGAACCATTTAGTGGTCACAATGTGAGTATTAAAGAACAACCTTTTGGGCTTTGTAAGGCGCTTCAAAGGTTGAATTATTGTTTATTTTATGTTGTTATGACACGTATCGCGCCACAAAACATTAAGCTATACATGACAAAAAAAAATTTGAAATTTTCGAAAAAAAAATTTCCGAATTTTTTTTTCGGTCATTTTAAAGGAATTTTGATGAAAAAATGCGTAGGCGGAACGACCGAAAACTCAAATTGATTTTAGCTAACATTCTTTGCCACCGAATTTTATTGTCTTTTTTGACGTAAAATTTTGTTTGCTATCCGATGAGCATAATTTTAGGATTAAGGCATGAGCACCTACTTCAATCGTCAATTTAAAGCATAAAATGCCATTTTACCAAATAAAAATTTTTCTCTATTTTCAAAAAATTCTCCTTAAAATTCTGCACCAGTCACCGATCACAAATCGTTAATAAGCTACTTAGTTTAAAAGTCGATTTTACGCCCGGTACTGACCCTAGCTATGGACCATAGCCTATTAAGTGTGAAACGGAGACATATAAAGATCGAATCTCTCTATTATTTGGAGGATTAGCAAATACTCAATTTCCCTATGAAATTTATATCACTGCCCCTGAAAGTTACCCCTCAGCTGTTCGATACTATTTGTATGAATGAGCTGTCTGAGAACAGGTTATTTTTTGAATGAGCTAAATTCTTAAATAAACCAATTTGGATCCAAATGGACCACCAAGAATTCGATAAGCCCCGTTTTGAAAATTTTGCAAAAAAAATAACAACTGGTATAAGGTGGCATATATACATAACATTCTTTATTTGTATGTACATTGTAAGCAATATTTCAAAACACAAATTTTTTGTGATTTCAGATTTTCTTTCAAACTTGAGATTTTTCATCATTACAAAAACATTTTCTGTAATTCAGTTTTTCCGTCCCATTTGCGTACTCTAGGCCACAGGCCATGGCTAGAATTACCCAAAATAGTTTTTCTTCTCCATTTTTTTCTCACCACGAAAATTTCCCAAGACAATAACCAAACTTTTGAACAAAAATTTCGGTTAAGGTTTGCAATTTCCGCGATTTTTGTGTTTTTGTGGGTGATGTGTGTTTCGTCATTTGAGTTTTGTTGCGGAAGTTCAATGATAGCGAATAATACAGTGGTGGAGCCGTTTTAAGGGCAGCTCGAAATTAGTGCGATAAGGAAAGGAAGGGTTAAAATTATAAATTTACAAAAGGACAGGGTTTTAACTTTATATTGTACTGAAATTAAAAATCGGCAGGCTAAGAAACTTGCAGTCGTTTCGAAAAAGAAGATTCAATTTAAATTGAACAAGGTTTCCATAAAAAATTCTAAAGTTTATTAGAATCTCCGCATGGGTTAGTTCCATCAGCAAGCCAAGATTTTACCGTCCCATCGCGACAACAAGTTTTGAATCTATAAAAAGGTTAATAATTGTTTTAAATTGTACGAGAGTTTCTCAACGTTGACTAAGTGATGCGTAAAGAATTTGTCAGACAAAATGGTGCGTAGAACGCTAAATTCTATGTTAATTCGACGAAGAACATGAAATCTAAACGTTTTAACCGCAAAAAAATATTATTTGTACGAACAACATCGACTTCATAACACCGAAATTGAAACATCGATTTACGAAAAATAACTCAAGAAAACAAATATTGCCCGAGATAGAAATCTGCAATATATCCAGAAAATATTCTGATGAATAATATGAGATATAAATGGTAAAATTTTTTAGCCCTTGGAACTTCCTTGTTTTTTGCGGTAATAACCTGCTTGTGAATCAACAAAACAGATAAATAACAAGGGCGTGTTATTTTTTAGAGCAATAAAAAAGGAAGCAGCAATCAGTTTTTTTGCTGATTGCGGTTTAACCGGTCATCGAATCGGTGAGGAACAAAGTGCATTACGCGTACCGACGCTTTGAATATGGGCTACAATTGGAATTTATTGAATGGAATGCACCGTTTTCTAGAACATTCGATCCGATTGATACCTGCTTTTTAGGTGTATTTTCCCAAAATTCCGCTTTTTTTAGCTAATTACCGGTTAACCGGTGAGTCGATCGGTAAGAGACAATGTCGAGACGTTGTACCAACTAATTCGCCCTGAGATACAATTGGAATTTTATGAATCGTNAACATTCGCTCCGATTGCCCATTGCTCTAAAAAAACCCCACTGTTTCAATTATTTGAAAGTTTCAAGGTTTTTGTTTTACACAATGAGCTACTTATCCGCAAAACAAGGTCGCCCATTTTGTCTAGAAAAAATTTGTTTTTACTTACATTTCGTTTTGACTTGTATTTCTCTGGAACTTATTTTTCGTCGACTGTATATTTTTTTCCTGTTTACACAATATTTCACGGTATACCGCGGTATAATAGTGTGTAAACAGGAAAAAATATGCAGTCGAAGAAAACACACGTTCTAAAGAAATAAGTAAAAAATAATATTATTTATACCGTACAATCAACTCAGAGGGCATCGCTAAAAAGCGTGGAAGAATACGCGTCTCTCATTGGCTCTGATTTGGCTTTCCCTCCAACATGATAAAAAAATATGACGCATCAATTGCGTTAAATTAGCGGTGCCCTCTGAGTGGATTGCCACAACAACAGTCGTCAAAAAATTTAATAAATCTATCGATATTATTTCCAGTTTCTTGTTATAGGTAGAATTTTCGTTTTTAAGGAGTTTAAGGAGGTTAAATCAGAAATTCCAGAAAAAATTACTTTGTCTTGAGTTCGAACGTTATTATCCTTGATATAACGAACCTTCACAGTTTTAAATATAATACGCTTGTGAATTATTGATTAATTTACTTAGAAAAATTAAAGGGGGGTTGTTGGTGTGAATAAAGCAGGAGTTGAAGAAAATTGTTTGTATTTTTGAAAAAGTGAAAACAAAACAATTCTGAAATAAATTAATGCTGTGATTGGATAAAGGGGTGATAGACAGCCTACCCACCCACTGCGTCATCGCGATGTTAACTTTTTTCAACTTACTGCGAAATTTCAGCCAAGCCGCTTTTTTGCTGCTAAACACCAAATAAGATTTTTGTCAACGGGCGAACCTGTCAATTGTTCAAAAACTTCATACTTTTCGAAACATATTTGTTGGATTCAATTTGACGCAAAATTGACCGAGTATATTCGAATTTTGTCAACCCGTTTGCGCAACCGCTTTTGGTTGCTAAAAACCAAAAGAGATTTTTTCTTTCAACGGGCGAACCTGTTAATTATTTGTAAACATCATACCTTTCAAAACGTATTTGTTTGATTCAATTTGACGGAAAATTGACCAAGTATATTCGAATTTTGTGAATAAAGTACATATATTTACCATTTTTTACTTGTAGTTAAAAGAGAAAGTTTCAGTCTCAAGTATTTGTTTTCTCATTTCTTCTTATCTACCCGTTATCGACCCTTCCAGTCCTGCTGGAGAAGTGGGAAATTTCCATCAGAAATTCTAACATTCTACACTCACAACCCCCTCAAGTCGAAAATTCAATAAGCCATTTAATATAGTTGACTCATGAGATCCTGAGATAATAAAATCGACTGTGAACAGCCTACGATGAATCTTACCTTGAATCATAGGCATGTGCTGCAATTTCATGACCACAACATGAATCAATCATCGGAGTACTTCTCATTGTCATTGACTGTTTTCCATCAGCCCATGGGCGATTAGACAAACGGCACTGAAGTCTGAAAACTTGATTTAAAGAGCTTGTAAACGCTTCAAAACCGAAAAATTACAATTTTCACCAAAAACATAGTCATCATAACAATTTGAATAAGGTTAAACAAGTATATCAGGACCTTGTAATCAGGTGCATAATGCTCATGGAACGGAGCGGAAGAAAAATTCCATGCAAAAATTGAAACGTTGGTTAATAAGGGATAAGTAAAAAGGATAAGGTTAAAATTATGTACCCTGAAGTTCAATAATCTGACTAAAGTTTTTTCACCAAAGGCCGAGAAACCGTGCAGAAACACTTTTACAAAGTCGGTCAGCTTTTTATCTGAATTTGATAAAAAAATAAGAAAAACATATGTTTTCATGTCAATAAATTTTCTTTTCACTCATTTGAAATTTCTGAAAATCAATCCTTGTAGCGTTGTTATATCCCCTATTCACAAAAGTGTGAACAGGGTTGTTATATAGGATTCACTCCATAATATCAAATTGCGAAGGTTATTAAATAAACAAAAAATAGAGCTTTCTAAAATTTGCGCAAATAGTAAATACCGTGCAGTTGATGTTTAATTGTACATGGTAACATTTTTTTAAATATCATTCATCATAAAAAAAATGTCGAACCTCTATCCACCAATGAGCGCTCACTAAAAAGCTTGGACATTTTTATTAGGAAATAAATTATTTTTCATAAAATTAAATTCAGCACATGTAAGTTAAAAAATGTAAAAATATTATTTAAAATTAACGTAAGTAACGAAAATTAAATTGAGTTAAAACTCTTGATTTTTGTTGACTCATAAAAAGGCTAAAAGATAATCGAAAGCATTCATTGGTTGGTGAAATTACCTACGTGAGTAACATTTCATTTCACACAAATGCCTCTTTTTAAAGGCCATTTCATATCAACTCAGTTGATTTTGTGTTTATTTTAGACCAAAAATTTTTAATTTTCAATAATGTTTATGAAAAATGATTTGTTTTTACCTTTCGTCTACTAGACATAGCATGCTTCGGACAGAATTAACAAGATCTTTATTGTTAGCTGAAGCAAGTTCGTTAAATTTTTCAACTAAAATTCTTTGGGCGAATTCATTGTCACGGAGTCCATGTGTCCACGATTTTGGAATTATTCTGAATAACAATTATCATCAAATTCTGAAAACCTACTATACTCATCGGGGAAGGCTTCCACTGGAAGCCGTTTTGAGTCATGCTTAGGTTTAAGTTATTAAATACAAAAAACTATCTTTTTCTCACCGCTCAAAACGGCTTCCCCGATTAGTATTGTATTTTGAAAATATCACATCTAACTAAAGTAAAATTTTCATTCTTGACTTGGAGTTCAAAAGTTCACTGTACGTTAAATTAGCTCAGTTCTTGTAGTATTAAAAGTAAAAGGGTTAAATGATGATGAAAAAACGACAAAAAATAAAGTTTGTTTAGATTGTCTCAATCTTGAAATTTTTCCGAAAAATCCGAGTTTCTGATTGGTTGAAAATTGACTCTATCAAAATAAGAAACTAGCGGGTATCACAAGCGGGGTCTCTTCAATCCCCGATATTAGAATTTTTGGCTACTATTTTAAAAGATATGAATGCGCCGTAACTGGTACACAACGCTCTTGATGGTACACTTTTTTGGGGTCGGTAGGTGTACCAGTTAGGGAGCGAGGACTGTAATACAGTCACTGTATAATGAATTTAAAAAAAATACTCATTTTCAAATGAACAAATAAACTTTTAACAGCAACCAGTCAAAATAACCCTCATTCTTTTGTTGATTAATAATCCCAAAAAACAACGAATCCCTTAATCTTTCACACTGCAAAAAAAGTCATTAATAAATGCAATTTTACACAAAAAAAAAAATTGAGGGATTATAACTTTTCTTTCCTTACAAATATTTATTTTTTCAATTTTACACAAAAATATCGGGTTTCAAAAGAGTGAGTCATTTCTTTTTTGGGATTTTCATTATTTTTTCTGAGTATTACTCAAATTTCAAATTAGTTTTTTTGAAAAATATCTTCTAGAATATAATCCAGAACAGTATTGATCGAGGTTATTAAAGTTTTTATCATAAAACTCCCTTTTTTGGATATCGTTTGAGTTGAAAGAAATGATTAAGAATATTTTTCAATTAATTGACCGTATCCTTTGAGCGGGTGAAAATAAAATATTAGATATATTTTTTACTGTAAAACTTTTTTTTGTCAATCAATTATACTGTCCATTTTCCAAAGTCATATCAATAAGTGCATTATTGCAAACAAACAAACAAAATATCTTAAATTTGTCAGGTCTCTTAATTTTTAACCTGTATGGGATTGTTCTTAATTCATCGTGACTTTGAGGATGGACGAACACAACGATAACAAAAGCTTTTTTATTCAACTCATCGATTTCGTTCTTGAGATATTCTTCATCAACTGAGTAAAGATCGCCTGGGATGTTCGTAATAAACAGAATGACGACGTTAGTACTTCCGCTCATCAGAGTATTCTTATGGAAGAGATATGTATATGAAAAAATAAGGCAAGCAAAAAATCATTTTTTGTTGAAAAAAAAACATTTTTTTTGAAAAAAAATCAATTTCATGTGTGTTTTATGTAATATATTACAACCCTAATCTGGAAAACCATCATATGTATTTTTTCTATTTGACTTGAAATTTGAACCATTTATTTGGCTGATTCGCCTACGCAAACATTGCACGGTGAAAATGGTTTCCCAGATTACAGTATTGTACTTGACTAGTTTCAGTTATTCACCATTTTCAGAAGTGAGTTTTTTAACAATTAAAAATAAGTAGCATTGGACATCGGAAATATAAAATGTCTGAGAGTACAGTGGGCGGTAAAATTTTATTTTTAAACGTTCATTTTGGAAAAGAGCGCGAAGAAATTTTCATTTTTTTGATGGAAACTTTCATATTTTCGGATGGAAATTTTCATCTTTATGTGTTTTAGATGTTGTTAATTTGCAAGCACTACCAAGTTTCTTTAATTTTCAGCTTAATTTCCAGACACTGTCAATGAATTTCTGACGCATGGCCTAGCGGTATAATTGCTTCTAAAATGTTAATAATTGACGTACAAAATACAATTTAAAGCGTTGGTTAAGAACCAAACTGGAAAATTTTATCTGAAAAACCTTGCGTGCAGTCGGAAATATATCAAGGGCTAATTCTTTTTGATCTCAAACTTTTCCAAAGTTTTCGGCCAGCTAGCAAAAAGATATGTTTTGTTAAAACTGAAAATTTTGTTGTAAATTTTAAAGTTTATAGTTTAATGAAACCACAAAGACTCAATTGTTAAAAACGTATTTTTATTTGAACCTGACTAATTGCTGTTTATCATAGCTCATATCTATAGCTCAGTTATTTTCAATCTTAATTTTTTTTGCTATTTTCATTCGTTATGCTATGATATTTCGGCTATAACTTTCGATTTTTGGGCTTGTTTTTAAGACTGTTTTATATTGATAACACTAACAAAACAATCAAAACTGTTTTTAGGAGATTTTTACAGGGATCAGCTAAATAGGCAAAATTTGATACCTATTTTTTCCTGTAAAACCTACAAGTATCATATATCCTTTATCAAACGGAAGTCCATGGTGAAAACGTTTTCAATGTGAGCGCTGGGGATCGAATCCCAGTGTGCTCTTCTTTTTTTTGATATCATATACGATGGCTTTTGCTGATTCCCATCATCAATTTTCGGCATTGTTTTGCTTCTCTGCGATGCAATAATTTCATTAAGTTGCCAAAGAGTAGGTAGAAACGATGTTTAGCAAATGACAAATACTGATGACCATAAAATTCTGGATCAATCAGAGTTTTTTAAATTATGATCATTTTGAGCTTAAGTTTCCAGACAATTTCACTACTGATGAATTAATGATAATATACGCAAAGTTCGGTGGTATAACTCTTTTTGTAAGGTCAATATTTTACGCACAACTACGATTGTAGAGCCTTGGTTTCGACGATTTAAAATAAGGAATTTCAAAAGTCAAAAATCAGTTTCAATGCGTTTAACCTATCTTGTAGAGAATTTTTTTTGTTCATTTTAAGACCAAGGATTTTTTTTCGTTTTTGAAATGTTTTAATAAAAAAAATGATTTTAAGGTCAAATTTACATGACTGACTTCAGCCAGCTGTAAAAGTTGCAAATTAGGAGCTAACGTACGTTTTTTTTTCTGCAATAAGGAGAAAAGGCTTATACAATTTCAAGATTATCGATTTAGGGAACAATGACCACCCGTTCCACCACAATGACCGGTCAAAGTTCAAGGTCAATCTCAAGTTCATCGTAGAGACTTAAAAGTACTTTCATTAGAATCGGAAGGGTAGACTTTCTTATGAAAATATTAGCAACTATGGGTTAATTATGTACTGAAAGGTCGCTAGAGAGCAAAAACTGGTCAAACCTCAAGGTCAATTTCAAGTTCATCGTATGAACTAACAAGTACCCGCAAAAAAATTAAGAGGTCGATTTTCTAATGATCGTATTACCAACACTGGGGCAGTTCTGTACTGACGTCGCTAGAGAGCAATTATTTGACCTGTTTTTGCTCTCTAGCGACCTTTCAGTACATAATTGACCCATAGTTGCTAATAATTTCATTAAAAAGTCGACCCTTCCGATTTTTATGAAAGTACTTTACCCCGGGTGACTCGTCTCAAATTGGAAGTTTTGAAAGCGATTGTTCGAAAAAAAGTTTTATATTTTTTAATTTTGCTGTCGGAATTATAAAATTGACTGAATAGTTTCGAAAAAGCTTTACTCAGCATGTGCAAGAAATATTTCTCTGTCAATTTTTTGCGTTTGTCTGTTAATTTTTCCAGAAAAATTATATAATAATAATTCACATGATTGTGTGAGATTTTCCAGAGGAAGGAATTATGCTTCTTCCTTATTTTATTATACAAATGTTAATTTTTTCCATAAGGTAAAATGCCATATTTTTGTCAATTATATGACAGCCGTTTATTAATTTAGTTGTTTTACGACATAAAATACGCTATTTTAGCTGTTATGGAATTTTAATTTTGGAGTCGAAATTAAGGGAAGTAATTCACCTTAATCGAAAAAACAAGTAAGAAATATTTTGAAGAGGCTTATTTGAAGATCTGACTCTCGGCTATTAACTGAAGGTAACATTTTTTTCTTATAAGCACCACAGCACCAAGTGGGAGTAGAGTTCTAGAACACTGATTCTATCTTAAATGTCTTTTTTCTCAATAACGGCCAATTGAAATTTTATGAATTTTTGTCAGAATAACAGTCTGTACTCTATTCATGACACCCCGATTTTTTTCTGCAAAATTTCGATCGGACATATTCTAGAATCAGAAAAAACCGTTATTTGTTGAGATTTTCAAATTTGGAGCTTGCTTTGCTCAAAAAGCGTTCGACACATTTTTTAAAATTTGATATGAGTTGGATTAATTTATCTTCATACTTTTCTATATTTTTGTTTTATGGATCTATGCACAGAATTCTAGAAAATTGCGATTTGGTGAAACCGGAAGTTGATTTTTAAGATTTCTAGAAAAGTTAAGCTGATCAGATTAAGTTAAAAATACCACCAAGTGAAAGCTGATGATTAACTGAACAAAAAATTTGCTTACATGATATCGAAATTTTGGACCGATATATTCTAGAATCATAAAAACGCCAAAATTTCAAATTGAACCTGAAATTTCTAGAAATCGATTCGACACAATTTTTTTT